>VYZT01024442.1:17856-76143 GCA_013400735.1 Pomatostomus ruficeps | reverse complement strand
AAAAAAAAAAAAAAGTGGGGAGGGAATCTTTTTGAACCACAGCGTTTGTACACCTTGTGCTAGATCTTAGGTGTTGTGATTTAACTTTCTGCATCAGTTGTACTGTGCCATTACATCATGCAGACATAAGTGTGTTTTAGGGTATCTATATAACTTTGTATATGGTCTTTATGTTTTAAATTAATTCTGCTTAACTTTGTTTCAGAATTAGTGGGTTTTCCATGCCTCTGAGAGGATAGTAGCACTTGGGTATGAAATGATTATTACTTTGGAGATTTCGCTTAACTATGCTACATAAAAGTTACCTTAAGTGAGTGTTCTGTTGTATTATTCATTCTTCTCCCACGAAGTATTAACTCAGCTTTCTGGTACTTTCAGAGTTTGTAGAAGACATGACAAAAAGTTTGTAATAATGAACATGAATGTTGTAGGCAGCTGCTCACAAGAAGGCTGGTTATTGGGATGAGGCTGTATTTGATCATCAGTTCATCTCGGTGTGTTGTGGGACGAAGATGTAAGTGGCCCTAAGATGAGTCAACTGAATGATTGGTTTACAGATTTAGAGGTGGAATTTTTCCCCGCTTCCTCTTTATATATTTCTTGTTTCAAATAGACAAAATGCTATCAAGAGAGAATAAAACCCAGAGTTTCCTGGAATAGTTTATCAAGGACCTCTTTGAGGATCTCCTAGTCTTTCTACCCTGCTAGAACAGCCCTGAGTATTTCCCTGCATTATTACAGTGGCCTCCCTTGCCTTCCCTTCATTCCCAGTGACCAACCGCAGCAGTGTTTGCCAATTGACCAAGCAGACCAAGAATTAACAGAGCAATGGGTTTTTCCTTCAGCTGGGGCATTACTCCTAGTCCCTTTTTACTATGCAGCTGCAGGTGGTTATATTCTGTAAATATCTAAATATCTCCAAGTCTTCTATCTCTGTGCCAGTTTCAACCACATTTGACAATATTTTCCTATGTTATCAAGGACAGAAGATTGGTCATGTAAATCTAATTCCATAGGAAACCAGCTTAAATTTGCATTGTTTGTTTTCTAATGTAATTTACATTTATATAGCAAGCTTTGTATGCAAATATCAGGCTATCAGCACCTCAGTTTTTGACAGGCAAATAATTTTAATGCGTGTTGGACCTACTGAAATGCAAGTTACACAGTGTAACCAAGAGACTGAACAGGCAGACCACACAGCAGGTTTTTAACTGCTAGGAAAATCTCTGTCCTCATCGAAGTGGGCTCCACTGTGTGCTGTTTGCTTTATCGACAGGATTGCCTTTAGAACCACATCATGAATAAAACAGGAGGAAGGGATTCCTAATGTCATAGTTAAGTAAGGATCCTGAAATAATCTTAATTTCGTAGTGAAAAGTGGAATATTATAGTGTATATTTACCTTTGAAAAACAACTGAGCCTGTAATCTGAGACAGATTTTATAGGTTGGATTAACTAGTGACAAGGAAATGTTGCTGCTAAAACATGTTGAAGGGGAGATTGCTTGCCAGCACTACACTGTGTGAGCTGTACTATAGTCTTCCTTTGCGTTTGTTGTTATTACTGATGTTTCCCCAAAGCCTTTTACCATTCATCAGGAACTGAAGAGGTAAAGACTTTTATTGTTTTGAGATTAAATTTTTTATCATCCTCACAAGCAAAATAAGAAAACACAGAAAGGATTGTGAAGATCGTGACTGTCATATTCTCTCAAAGGTAAACAAGAGAAAGTTAGGCAAGATAAACAGAACAAATAAAGGGAAACAATGTTGTCTTTATCTCCGTCCCTTTGAAAAGCAAAAAGGATCTAGTGGGAGATTGTAATCCTGGAAGAAAATTTACCTTGAAAATGGATGCTTCTTTTGCACTTGTTGCATACCAGCCTATTGATACAGAAAAGCTGGGTTATGTGAAGTGTAGACATCTTCCACTACCCTGAAGCATGTTTGAGAGTGAAGCGGAAAGAGATTATATGAATTAACATTAAACTGTTCTAAATATCTGAAAATATAAGGGACTTTTTGATTTATTTCTAGTCTTAGAACAATGTACTTGTTCTGTGGGCTGATTGGGCTGTTCTAGATGACCATGACAATCAGGTATCACTGAGTGATTATGTCTAAAATCAAAAGAGAGCCGATCAGCTTATAAAACTCTTTCTTTTCAAAAAAAGTAGATTAAATGGTTTGTTTCCCCAGAAAAGTGTGGTTCACTTAGCCTTGGATGGCTACATTTGTTTTGATATGGAGTGGTTTAACTGACAGATGACATGAATGACAGGAATATTTAGAGGTTCTCTAGGAATGTCAAGAACTGTGACTCAATGCATGAAGAGACTGGCCTGTGGCATCTGATCTATGCCTTCCAGGCAGATTTGCTGATATTTTTCTTTAGAGCCGATGTTCATGATAAATACTAACGCACAATAGATACACTGAGGGCTTATCCTCAGTATCAGTTGGACATTCAAAGAGCAGTGAATAGTTTTGAGGTTTCCCTGAGGCACTGGCACATACACACAGATAAGCACAAATCTTGGGTCAGAAGAAGTAGAGGATGTACATTTCTCTTGTTTAGCTTTTTCTTTCAACCTTTTCCTTATAAAATGACTGAACATGTCATAAGCCCTTACTTGGATGAGATACCAATATCAGACTGGGTAGCAATGCGGAGTACCACTTCCATAATCTTCAGTGGCATCTGCTGTAGCGGGATTTGCTATTCTTCTTAATTGGGAAAGGACTAAACCTTGTTGTTTCATGTCTGCAAATGCAAAACCATTCAGGGTGATGTTTACCTTGTTACAGTTTCCCCCAGCCTTTTACAAGTTTGAAGAAATCAGAGTTTCAGGATTCTCTCTGTGGGGTTTATATACATTTTTCTCATGGTTCATCAGGGGAATTAGAGAAGATACTGGTTAAGTTCTACCCCCACAGATTTATTTGTAGGACCTCTTGATACACTGTTGAAACTCAATGTAAGGCTGCCAAACATTTACCAGACCTCTGCCTTAGTATGGACTTACATAGACTTCCTTCTCACTCACCCTTATGCAGCATAAACTCTTAAACTCTTGTTTTGCTAGAATCTGCAGCTGTGGAGAATCTTTCTGCTGATATATTGTGTTTTTTTAGAGGATATTATTAGCTTGTTGAAATGAAACTGCTGTTGATATGAAAAGCTTTAATATGAAACCAGGATGAGGTGACCTGAAACTAGGATGACTTCATTGTTTTGCCAACTATATATATTCTTATAAGGCTATTATGTCTTGGACATGTACACATAGAAGATAATGAGGATTAATGTGTAGTTTTATAGCACTAATACTAGACAGAGTGATAGTCCCACTTTTAAGAAAATAGAGGAACCAACTATTCATCAATGTCCCATCTGTGCCAGTGAAGAGGACAGCAACTGGCCAGTGCCTTATTTGATTCAGATGGATCATTGAATGATCTGTTGATCACGAATGGAAACTGTTAAATTACTTACAGCTTACTGTGTACAATCCATTTGGGGCAGGTGGAATAGATGATCTTTAAAGTTCCTTTCCAGCCCAAACCATTTGGTGCTTCTATGCTCATTAGCAAAGATTTCTAAGGGTCTTCCCGCTGTTTTCCCTGTCTTCTGTTAGTTGTCTTGATCTCATAAAACCAGCACAATTCTGTGTTCGGGGTACTGCCATCAACATTCCCTGGCACCACCCCAGTGCAGTCCCCAGCTCACTCACTGGGTGGAAATTGGCTGGTAAGTGGAAGCTGTGGGACCTTGACAGTGAGTGCTGAAGAACCAAGCAGGGCTGGAAGAGACTGAGCAGAAACATGCCTCATCCCTGCTGAAAGACCTGGAGGCTGAGAGGAGAGCAGAACTTGGAAAAGTGGTGCTATCAAACCCCTTTGCACGGAAGTGCGATCACAGGGGCTCCAAGCCTCAGGTGTTCAGAGGGAATTACAATACTTCTTAAATACGTCCTGAGACTGAAAGCACTGTCACTATTGATGGACTGAAGCCTGAAGTTCTGCTAGTTTATTCTGCAGCAGGGTAACTTAAAACTGCTGTGTCTGGCCTTTCTTCCTTATCTCACGGAGAAAGTGGAAAATTTATGAGTAAGAAAGAGGGAAAAGAAACTGCAGTAAACCCTTGATGCTTCCACAGAGTCAATCTCTCCTGTTTTCAGATCTTACTAATCCTCTCTTAAAACTTTTTGTCTTTTTGCTGCCAAGTAGAAGCCAGAATATTCTTTGTTCTTGCCATCTCTATGCAGGATATAGAAGGTAGTGACAGGCAACAAAGAGTTAAGCAACTAACTAAAGCATAATGGAAAATAGCTGTCTTCCTTTTGAAGCTGAAGGTGACATCTGAAAATCCATGTATTTGGTAGCTAGTTACTGCTTGCTGTGTTGCACGTGCTTCAGTGTCTCACAGGGTTTTTGCACAGACCAGGACAAATGGCAGTCTACGTTATTAGAAGACTCTAAAATACATTTACAATTGGTTTTAATTTATTAAACTGAGGGTGGGCTAGGCTTTTAAATGCTGTCTGTTGATCAAGAGACTACATAGCTTGAGGTTAACAAAATGCTGGAAGAGGAAAGAGTATAAATAGAAACACCACTTCCTTGTTGAGTAGAAGCCAAACTTGTGGTTGAACCTTTCTATATGAGAGTTCGCTGAGGTCCAGATAGGCAGCTGAATGCAGATTACTGAAGACACCAAAAATTCTGAGCTCTGAGGGAGGATATACATAGTACATACTGAGGGCTGGACTAGGTATTTTTTTCCTGTGGAATACCTGGCTGCAGTTCCTGGAAAAAGATACCAGTGGAACTTGGAGAATGTTGGTGTAAATCCAGCACCATCTTAGTGAAAGGAGAAATGTATGTCTGACCTTTCAGTGCAACACTGATTATTTGGGCCTGGAAAAGGCTTAATGTAACTTAAAAACAGCCTCCCAAGACTGGGGATTTGAAATACAAGTTAATCTGGACAGTAGGATAAACTGCCTACTAGTTTCTTTTCAAACTTTAAATATTTTCCCATTGGTAAGTAAGGGAATATTTTGCAGCAATGACCATGATTGTTTTTTTCCTGATAAATTTTCCCAGTAATGTTCTGTGTATTACAGATTATGCTGCTGATATTTAAACCACATCACACTGCATGAAGTGGCCTTCATTTCTAATTCTTATAGACTTTAAACAGTATATGTCATTTCTTGATATATGACTTATATTTATTTTCTAGAGGAGTTGTATGACTAAAATTTGCACAATGCTTAAACCAAGGAATATATGAGTCAGAATCTAATTGTTTTGTAAAATAAATAATTTTGTCTTTTATCTCCTAATTAAAATACGGCTTTAAAGTTGCTCTAGTTCAAACAAATTAATTCAAGAAATCTTATGGCCTATATTTTTACAGGAGGTTAGGCTAGGTGATTACTGTGATCCCTCTGCCCTTATCTACAAACATATTTGCAATTCTGATGAATTTCAGTTCTGATTAAAGACTTTATGGGGGCCCTTTCTACTAAGCTCATGTATTTGTGATCTTTTTTCAGAGCCAGATTTCAGTTGCTTAGTTTGGCAAAAATATAATTGTATACCAGTTTCCCTATCAAGATTGTGTAAGAGGACTTGTTTTGGTTTGTTTGGGGGGTTTTTCTCCCAGTGTTTGGAGGGGATGGGTGGTTTGGTTGTTTGGGTTTTTTCCCCAGTCAAAAGCTATCAACCAGAATGTTTGAAGTACTCAAAAGAACCCACATAGTTCCTGCACTCAAAGGTCTGTGCTCTCATGGATGTCTGTCTGTTTGGTGTTGTCATCTCCCCCTTCCTCACACAGTGGTAGGTGGGTAGAAGAGGAGATCACAGTGTTGCAGATGAGAAGAGGAAAACCCAGATCAGAGGGAAGCATTTTAAAGGCTGAGCCTGAAGAGGAAGGACAAACTATGACTTCCAGTTAAGGGAAGAGATTAGACTGTAGGTCAATTGGAAACCAAGGCAAGCTGAACCAAAAAAAAATTGTGGATGGCTAAACAAGATGAGTCAGCTATGGCAAGCTAGATAGGGTTGGGATTTGATGGAGCTGGGGAGGTATGTCACAATTAAGTATTTGGGCTAGTGGAAATAAGGATGACTAATCTGCTTGAATATTTGAGATAGGAACCAGTGAAAGAAGTACACTGAGAATACCAATTTATCTGGAAAACTGTTCCATCCTACTGGATGTCTTAGACAGCTTGGTGTCTTTGGCAGCTGCCTATCACTGTTTTAACTCCATTAACTCCAATAATAAAAGTCTATACAAAGAGTCATGGCTTATCCTTGCAGGACCATATGCCTGAAAATTTGGCAAGATGGTGGGGTTTCCCCCTTTTTTTTTAACAAAGAAAAACTCTGCATTAAAGTGCAGTTTTACAAAGGCAGTTTGAATTGTGAAACGCTATAGGTATTCCTACACTTGGCTTCCTTAAGAGCTTGTGAACTTTGGGAGCTGGATGACAAAGTTCTAAGTAAAAAATTTCATTTCCCTCTAAGTGAGTTATTCTTATTCTTCCTTTCTTATGATCATTTTTGACTTTTTGGTCCTGATTACAAACCAGGTCTCTTTTCATCTTAAGAAAAACTAATCACAGGGAAAAAGTATTTTCTGGATAGCATTAACACACATGAATTGGGTTTTCTTAGTGGTTTTTTTTTCATATAAAAACTTTGGAGTGCTTTCTCAGGAATGGTTTGCGAAGACAAGGAGTAAAACATTGGTTCCTGTGTTTATTGAATCTGTGGTGTAACATTTCCAATATGTTTATGCAAACACCCAACCTCACCCAGTATGTCCCTTTGGTACCGACTGCCTGCACTGTGCTGCCCTTACACACCTGGTGAGTCGTTGTCCAGCTTTCTGCAGGCTACTTGCACCTTCACAAGTCCTCATCAGACAGCTAAGTTCCCTGATCTTGGGAAAGGGTATCCTGTGGGGTCTTTCCTCCTGCATTGTTCATGGAATGTAGGACTGGAATGAAACACAAAAAGGTCATTCATCTTCCTTGTCTTGGCACTGAAACCATTCACAACAGATGTGTCTTCCACCTATCTCTGAAGTCCTTTGGAGATTAACCACTGTTTAGAGAAACCGTTTCCTTAGGTTGTTCAAAGTGCTTAAGTAGCCTAAATTTGTTACAATTTAAACTCGTTTGCAGTCTCATCCACAGTAAGTGTACTAATAATATGCCTTACTGCCCTCTTTGTGTATGTTAACCATTTTTACACCTCCCTGAGGCAGAGTGCATTTACAGCACTTGTAATAATTTTTGTTTGCAGGCCTCTACTTCATTACAAATGTAAACTCATTGTTTAACATTATTGAATTTCATGACTGTTACCTCGTTATCTTATAGGTGCTTACAAACTGTGTTTTTCAAGGTACGGGGAGTGAAATGGAAGATGAAAGGAATCCCCATCTCCTTTGTTCTACCACGCCCCTTTTTTTTCCAAGAGCTCTTGTGAATACAAGTGCTTTGGAGTATTTTATGTAGAGAATTACTAGTTTAATAATAAGCATTTTTCAACTCCAGAAAAGGTCTTGGAAAGCATAGACATTAATGAAATTACTAGGCGTTAAATACCTGTGACAAAAATTATCACGATGATTCTCTGCATACACTGCTAGGAATAATACTTGAGTATTAAAAGCAGACACCTCAACTAGATATTAGTGCTTGTTTTCATAAAAAAACTTTACCAAATATTGCATTGTACTTGAGGGGCCTGACCAGTCAGACCAGGGGGGCCGATGGCACTGTGGAGCAAACATGCATGGACCTGGGTGTCGTTGGCTTTCCAGCCTACCTGGGCATGGGCAGAAGCTGGCTGCTGTTTCCAAAGGCTTCTGTCCGGTGCACTGGCTCTAAGTAAACCTCTGGAGAAAATGGAACAGGAGAGCCAGAACCACTGGTTTAGTAAAGAAGTAAACAATTACAGTAATTTGAACCCTTTCATTTTGCATTATGGCTGCAGGGCTCTTTAAGGATACAGACTTTCAAAATACTCCATTACAGAAAGCAGTATGAATTCAAACAAAAATAAAATCAGAATTATGTAACTAAATTTTTAATCTTTCCCAATTGTCTGCTCCTACAAACTATTTACTGAATGGTACTAACAGCAGCAGGAGACAATCTGCAAATCTTTACAACTTCTGGTACACTCTCCCATTGACAAAGAAAATTGGAGAAGACAGGATAGGTGGATGTTTGTGTTGCAACATCTGAGAAACAAATTCTGGGTTTGGTTTTGCTTTTTTTTTTTACTACCTCAATCTTTTTAATAAAATTGATAATGTACCTTCTGTTTTAAAAATAAATGTGAAAATAATCTTGTCTCTAGTTTATTGCTGTGATCTGCCCATCTTTAGATGCAGCTTTTGGCATAAACTGAATTGTGTCTTCTCAGCAAAATCCTGGGCAAAGTATGCAGTGGGAGGAGATCAGTGCCCAGCCTGCCAAGCAGTCTTTGTCCCTATACAGTCAAAACCAGGCTGTTTCTCAGAATGCTTTGTGTCTCTTTCTGCAGTCATGCACAGATATCAACTGTATGGAAATGAGGCTACGAATAAGGATAGAGTAACGGTGCTTCTAGCCTGACATGGGATTGGGATGTGATGGATGTGCACCTGGTATCTCCTTTGCACTACATAGTCACACTGCTATATACTCTTTGCTAATTATTAGAACTTAATGGTCCCAAAGTGTGCAAAAATAGGGGCCCTGCTTTTTTCTTTTCTCTCTTTTTTCCCCATGAATTTTTCCCTTTAAGTAATTGATACAGATTTGTTCCCGGGTTTTGCAGATCACTTCTCAATGTTTTTCTCTTTACTCATGTTCAAAATCGTGAATATAAATGTGGCAACAGAGCCCCCCTATCTCAGGGTATAATTTGATTTTAGGAAGACTGAAGAGGTTTTCTTACTCTATGTAAAATATGAAGGATTTCAGTGATTTAAAAGTTGGGTTCGTTTTTTTTTTTTACTTTGGTAGGTGACACAGCTGATGATCAAAGTAGAGACTCAAAAGATAAGACTTCATTTCCGGAGACCAGACCAATGTACAATCAACCTCCACAGGTAGGAGACTATTTCCTTTATGCACTCATGATGAAGTTTCCATAGCAGCTCATTTAAGAAATGTGAATGTCCTGCAGAAGGTGGTTTCACTACCTTCACATCTTCCATTGGCTGAGTGACTCTCAGCCTTCCTTGTCATCTGTCATAAAAGCAGCACTGCTACTAATTAGATGGCAATAATATCAAGCCCCCTGCTGTGGATTTGAAAAAGAGATAGTAGAAGGCTGGGCTGTATGGTATTGCTGAATATCTTGTTTTTATACTTGAGTTGTGCAAGAATGAAACTGTAGCTAGAATGTCAATGTATTGCACAGAAGCATTATTGTGGTGAGTAGTGACGGAAAATGTCACACATTTACATAAGTCATCTATTTCCACAACTACCATTATGAGTAACATGTTGTAAATGTGTGAATATAATACTGTGTTTATTGTGTGTTTCCTTTCTGTTTCTCTACTGTGTGGCTGTAGTTCTGAACTTCTTTTTCTTTGGTTTATTTGATATTTGATACATGTTTACAGGCGAGGGCTTTTCAGAATATTTCTGCATATGATGTACACGTATTTTCTTCTCCACGTACTCTGAAAATGTTTTTGTACCAAGTATGAGCCTGTTTTCCATTGCCATATAGTTTTAGACATTTGCAAGGTGACTGAGAGATGTTTGGCTTGGACTTTTTGTGCTTTTGTGGTGGTTCATTTTTTTTGCTTAACCTATCCTGTCTCTTTTTCCCATACCTCACCTTGATACAAACAGTGTCTGTCTGTCTGTCTCTTTTCAATGCCATTTCAATATTTATTATTGCTAAGTCCCTTGGTATAGTAGAGGTGTGCATGACAATTTTTCTATTTCTAAGAGTGGTCTGTATGTGTGTGTGGCCTGTAGTCTTGTTTTTTAATTTAAAATTTAAAGCTGTGTCCTATACAGAAATCTTTAATTCATCATAAGTAATGAGTGGTTTGCCTTCTGATAACATGGAAGTATGAATTAGTTCCAATTAATTGCAAAGTTTTAGTCTGACTTTTAGATCCATGCACGTCTGAGCCAGGGTGTTTTGCAACTGAAGTCCTGCAGATCTGGTCAGTATAATTAATTGATGTTGTAGTTACCTACTGGACAAACATTGTTTCCCTTAATGTGATGTTCTTGCTGGGGATGGTGAACTGCCAGTTATTGCAGCCTCAGTGGTTTGTTCAGTTCTGTGGAATTTCAGGAACTTGTATAGATTTTAAGTTTTATGAGTTAGAAAGAAGAAGCAAAGTCTTCAAAATAAAATAGCAGATATTACAGTGCAAATGAAACGAAGATTTATTTTCATCTTTCTATTAAAATACTTACACGTCGCAAAAAGATTCGTATGAACTGGCTTGTGACAGAATCAGTTAAACTAAGATCCAGCAATTGGTAGTATTTAGGCAATTCATTCCAGTCTAGATTTCAATATTTGAACCTCACATTTACTCAATGGAATTCTCAAGTTCTCAAATTAAGTAGAATAATAGTGAATCATGGAAATTAAATGGATAATTCTGGCCATTAGGAAAGCAATATTCCTCCCTGCAGTGGTGAGCGTATTTTTGTAAATTTGTTGGAGAACTTTACTAATTCAGGGAAACTGGAAAAACATTGTATTGCATATTCAATATCTCATAGAGACATAGAGCATCAATTGAAATAATACCTTGTTAGTACTAAAACACAAATTCTTGATAAACATAGAACAGTATGTTAAAATATAGTTCTTAGACTGCAAAGTGGCATCAGATATTTGTTGTGCAGAATGGAACTAAAGGGCATTTAGTTCATCAATTGCATCTTTCAATTGCTGGAGACTGCTTTTATTTTTAAATACAAACTTTTTCACCACTTATTAGATATAGACTTTGTGGAACTTGAAAAGTGCTTTTGGAAATGTGATTTAAAGGAGAATGAAGTAATACTTTGTTCATGGATCACTAACTTACTCAAAGGGGAAATGAGATTGAGTTTGATTTTTTTGAAGAAATTATCTTCTGGGGTATTTTTTGGTAATGGCCATCATCTTTGGAATTTCCCATTTACTTAGGTACTATTGGATTAGTTTGCTGTACAATCACTGGATTGTCAAGTGCGTATTTTTGTATAATCTTGTATAATTATTTAAACTAATGCACAAATAAAAGTTTACATCAAGGTCATCTTGCTGCAGCTAGGAACATGTAACAGAACCTCTGGTGACCCCTGCTATGCCTCAGTCGGCATTGTTTTCAGGTGTTTGGCTATTGCATGCATGGTAGGAGGATTGCAGCTACTTAGAAACTTCTTGGAGGAAGGGTGTTCTCAAAGGCCAACTTTAGCTCAGACATTTTGTTTTCTGCGTCAGACAGGAGCTCCTGCTTTGAACAGTCCCATATGGAGTGTCCTCTCCATCTCCACGAGTATGGGCAGCGGCTTGGGAGGGTCATCTCCTGATGCTGGTCAGGCCTAGGGGGACGTGTTGTCCGCAGGGTGCTGGGTTCCCTGGGCCTAATCAGGCACGTCTGATCCCTCTGAAGTTTCTTCAGGCTCATGAACTAAAAGTCACACACACATTTAAGTGCTTTTCTGGATTGGGTCCAAAATGATTAGTGCTCTGCAGGGCCAATAACTTAAATTAGTCTTATTAGCGACTAAATGCGTAAATTAGTGACCATGAAATACAAAGCTTCTAATTTTAACTGCAACACAATCATAATAGAAAGAGACACTATGCTTTTTTTTTTAATGTTTGTGATTTTTCCATTATTACAGTACAATTTCCAGATAATTCAATCTTTATCTGCTTTCATTGGGAATTTGAGGTTATAAAAAATAGCAGAATGGAAAGGTTAGTTTTGATACATGAAGAGTGCTAGAAATCCTAGTAATGTTGGTAGGGTTATTTTTGATAATGAGCTATTCCATTGGTAAAGCAAATTAGTGCAACCATGTATTTTTGCCCTACTGTGAAAACAATTATGTAGCATATCTATTAGGAGACGTAAAAAATATTTTTGACAGATGGTAGGGCTGTGAATTAGGATTTATAAAGATTATTGTATGTCTGGTGTCCAGGACACCTGGGATTAGTACACTGATGTGAGAAATAACAACAAAAAAAAAATACATTTCTGGTAATCGTTGCAGTGTTTTCTATCTTCCTACTGTCACCATAAGAAGCAGCTCATGTTTATTTGATCTTGCACTTCTGGATAATCTGACATGCGCTCTTTAGCCAACAGATGTCAGCAGATATAATGGGGGAAAATTGGACCAGTAAGTGTATTAAAATAAACGACCAAAAATGAAAGCCATCCTTAGATTGTAAATTAGGATTTTTATCTTGACATGTCTTCTTTTTTTGTTTTTCCATGTAGTCCTGCTTCTCCCTCCAATACTTAATAGCTATTGACTTCTATCTAAGGAGCTTGTTACATGTTTTCTAGGGCAAGAGAGAATCCCCCAAGGGATTGCTTAATCCATAATTATCTAATTTATATGTTGTCATTATAGCCACTCTTAATTATATACCTTGTCGTGATTCTTATCATCTTAGGACTTAGTTTTCTTTATGAATTGTAATAGTTCTGTTATGATTCTTGTGACCTTTCTTTTCATAATTTGCTGTTAAAAGCTGAGAACATAGCAGATAGAAAGCCCATGTTTCCTGAAGTAAATTTAAAATTATCTATGATTTTATGCATATAAAAACAGATGTGCACCATTTTAGACAAGTATCTAAATAAATTAGAAAAAGTATTTTTATGTCTCAATTGGCATTGACTCATTAAACTCATCCTTTGTACAGCTGCTGTGTAAGGATTCTGCATGCATGTAGATAACAGGTTCCTAGACGTCTGATTAGGGGACATATGAGTCAATTGAAAAGACAGAAACACTATGGGGTAAAATGTCAAGGAAGAGATAATGGGAGTTGTGAATCCACAGAGTGGGGGAAAAGAATTTTTTTACGCTTCTAGTGAAATTGACAAGTATTGCTGATGTTGATAGACTTTTAAGATATGCTTTAGAGCAGATCAGCTGATATAATTCCAGGGCATGAATAATATTACTGTTATCTTGTTCCCTTTTTTTTTTTTTTTAATTAAAATTAATTGCTTCTATCAGACCTATTATTGACTGTTTTTTCCTTAAGTTTGTCTGAATTATTTTTACATGTTACTGGAAAAGCAGTTATTACTGATCATGTCTCTTCACTTATTAACTCTTGATTATGGTTCAGGGAGTCCCATATTTAAAATCTCAAGAAGGGTGTTCTGGGCTAGATTTGTTGCATCAGTTTATATTCCCTACATTTACTTTAGAGAAAGTGGTTTATATTTCAAAATTATTGTGATCACATTAGTTGTGATTCGTTTGCTCTCTTTTGACAAAATCCAGTATCTATTGAAAATGTTGTTGCTTAGCTTGGCTTTTACTAAATTTTTTTTTAAAGCTGTCATAAGGTAGAATTCTAGTCATGGCCTGGTTAGACTAGTTGTTTGTCATATGTCATATTAACTCTAAGATCTTCTTTTTAATGTATAAAACCCTTAAAGCATGTTGGTCCATATTTTCTCTCTTCTTAATCGCATATGTAAGCAATAATCACTTAATGAAATTATCCACTCTTAGAAGGGACTGGAATAAGACTGTCTGCAGCAAGTCATCAAGCACGTACTTTTCTCTGAATGCTGGTACCATCAGAAGAAAGCTCTTGTGTTTTACTCAACTATCATGCATGGTCATAAGCTGTAAGATGTGAAGTTTTAACATTACTCTTAAAGAAGAATGACTCGTGTTCAGCCTTGGCAGCTGCAAGGGACATGACCTTCCTCAGCTTCCCTCATCCTTTGTGTGTAGAGTAAATAGCTGGGACTTCTTTGGGCGATCCATGTGCAGCCACAGATGGAAAGTGCATATGAAGTAGAGCTGCCATATGATAAGAAAGACACATAATATGGCTGTGATCTTACTGAGACAAAGGTAAATAGCCCATTCAGCTAAAAAAAAATCAAATATTGCATATTACAGCTATTACATGTATTTAATATTTAATATTACAAGTATTACTGTGCAATAATGTACTTACTCTGTAAAGCTTCATTATATTGTAATGTTCATATTGCTATCTATTTGATAATTTACCAAAATATTTAAGAGGTCTTTTCATTCTAGGAAGATCTCCAGAACATGTAGACCGGAGGGCTTCTGTCTGCCCTTAACAATTGGACAACTCAGGGGGAACGGGAAGGGTTTATAGACACATTATGTATAAATATGTTCGGTATAGGTACATACACATGCAAAATTTAAGCAACATGATTATCCATGCGAAAGTCTGCTCCTCATGTCATAAAGGATTAGTTGCAGTGGCCTCACAAGCAAGATTTCATAAACTGCAGTTTGTGCAAGCTATTGACCCAGGATCAACCAATAAGACCCGGGGGTGCCTTGCAAGACTATCACCTTGTAGGGTTTTTCTCAGTTCTAAAGTGAGTAGTTGGACTTGTTATCTGTGTAACATGGCACACAGCTGGGGTTAGTTCAGATACTTAGCAATCACAATAGCATCATTAATACTATGTCCATTGTCTCTTTTTTAAAGGAAAGCATTATAATTTTAGATATAGAGAACTTGAGTGGGAATTGAGAGAAGTGAATTGACATGGTTGTCACCAACTTCCTCTCTGAACTTAGAAAACAGTGCATTTTAAAAAATGTAATGCAGTGCTGTCTTGCACAGCACTTTTCTATAGCACTTTGCAAGTGTGAAGTAGTGTTAAACCCTTTGTTTAACTTCAGCTGAGGTTTCAGTACAAGAACTGAGGAAGCCTTACAGTCTTCTAAGGTGGGACATGAATGTTCTGTCTGGCCAGCAAATACATGTAAACACAACAAATGGATTGGAGCATCCCCCTCTCCCACAGCCCTGCCTGTAGAGTCCGGAGTCAGTGCTGCAGTCAGATTGCACAATTTGTGAGGTTTGAGCAACAGAGGTTTGAGCAACAGCAGACAAAATGACATCCTGTAGGGAAAGCACAGCGCACAGGCATGGTATATTTTCATAATTCAGTGCCTATAAATAACGAAGTATGTACCCACATGTTAAAAGGTTCATAAAATAGTATAATTGGCCTGATTTGCAGCCTCTTCACTTTAAGAACGAGGCTTTAGTAAAGGGACATATACACCAAATGGTGATCAAGGCATGTGGTTGCAGAAGCACACTTTGCATACCTTCCCATTTAGTTTGGGCAGAGACTCGCTATATGTTTGGTTTAATTGCTTGCTTATTCAGTTACATTGATTGGTTATTTGTAGCAAGAGATGCTCACACTCCGTGCCCAGATGCTCCCATCACATTTTTTGGCCCTTCTCTAATTTTGGGATCTTCTGACTAGCTTAATCCCAGATAAAACTACTGATTATCCTGTATCTCTTGCCCAAATACGTGTGGTTAGACTAAAAGCCAGTAATGCTGGTTCACTTTGCTGCTGTCAACAAATTGATCAGTCAGTCATCCTGCCTCTCAGAGAAACCCTTCTGGGCTTTCCAAGTATTAAAATTGATCTCAAATGCAATGTGGATCATATGTCACTTGATGGGACTGTGTGAATATGGTACAGTGATATTTACAGTGCAATGCATTAGTGTAAAATGGTGGGTGAAAGACTGTAGTGTAGGGCAGCTCATTAACCATTACTCTAACCATCAAGTAAGGAAAACAACGTCTTTAGGTTAGTTGCACTGCCACTTTCGGAGGGAGAAGAATAACCAAACACAAATGGCAGTGGGCAGTCTGTTTTAATGGAAAGAACACATGACATGAAAATTGTCCCATTTCAGCCCAGAATGCTAATATTGGTAAGAAAGGAACATGTTTCTCTGTACTTTCTGTGAGTGTTCTTTGATCCTTTCACTACAACATACTTCTGCTGTAATTTCTGCCTTAAAAAAAACCAAAACAGAACTTTGCAGCTCTGGTCCTTCTTGTGAAAGACTGTGCGTTGGGAAGCACATATTCAAATTTTGTTCTGAAACACTTCTTAAAAACACCAAATAAAATGTAAGTTATTTGTTTACAATTTTCTTTTCTTTGCTTTCACAGCATTACAAATTTTGAGGATTTATTTCTAGTGTTGTAATGTGATTAGCAGTCCTGCTAGATAAAAGCAGATCTATCTTTAAAAAAAAAAGTACCCTTCTTCCTCTTCATTGTGATCCAGTTATTTTCCATCCATAGAGAACAAGAAGGGTCAAAGAGGCCACCTTATTTAAAAGAGACCAGTATTCGTTTCTTTTTATTTATTTAATTATTTTACCTTTTGCTGCTTTCAGAGTCATGACACTTTTATTCCTGAATCTGAAAAGCCTGATCAGTAGGTGCTGAGGACAACTCAGTCTTGTTGCTGTTTGTTGACTGAAGCTTTTACAAACTCTGGCTCCTGGTAACCTGTTTACTGAAGGTGGTGTTGACAAGTGCTCCAGTTACAGACTGTTTATGGAGGAAATTAAAGTCAAATACCCATCTTTCTTTTCTCTTACTGACTCAAATCTCTATGGAGAGAGCAGGTGGAAAGTTGTGTGAGAAGATATTTGCTTAATTCATTTTTTTTGTATTAGAATATTTTAAGTTTGTAAACAGGACAGATTGCTAGTCTTGCCACATGCTTGGAATTTAAGCAGCGTGATAAAAACCTCAGAACATATCATTTAGTACAGCAATTTTTATTCATGCACCTGTGTGAGAATCCATTTAAGATCCAGGGATTTAGTTACTTAACAAAACTCTTGAATGGCTGAGGATGTTGTTCCCAGGTATTGCTGGAGGAAAATCACCTGAGTTCAGACTAGTAATTCTTTTCTGTTCGCTCTACTTATCTTCTTTTCTGAAAACCAATTCCAAGATAATTTCCTTTTCCGTTCCTCTGATAGAAATTTTTACCCCTCTGTCTTTTTCCTCTCATTGGTATTGACATTCTAGGGAGACATTTCATTGATGTTGCTGACTCAAGGACAGATTTCCTTTTCTTCTTAAAAGAAAACCAAAACCAACAACAAAACAAACTTCTAATCTACCCTTTTCCCAGTTACTCTAATTTGCTGAAAAATATATTGGCTTTATTTTTGTGTGAAACTATGTTTGCTAAATATTTTCTTAATGGTTTTTTATGTTTAATTGTCAAAGTTCTTTTTTTTTTTCTTTTTTTTTTTTTTTGGCAGACAGCTTTCTTTTGCATTCAAATCCTTCGATTTTCATACACTTAGTACAGTAATGAGAGAATGCAGTACCAGCCCTCATTTTAGAGGATCTACTCCATGGGCATCTACCATCTCAGAAAAGCTGTCATCTCTTTCCTGCCATAGCAGGTTACCCTGTTGGAGCTTCTACAGTGGCAAGGTTTGGGAACAAGACGTAGAGAGACATGAATACAGAGACCCAGTTTGTCTAAGCTTCTGCTGTTCAGGATATCAGCCTCCCAAAAGTCTTCAGGATATTTTTTTTGCTTGCTTTAAATACAGCTCTTAGTTTTTTAGTTTTAATTATGCAATTAAAGTTTTATATTAAATTAATTTCTTAGTGTATTCTCTGGCTATATGAAAAGTCAGTTATCTTGAGTTTTGCATTAGGTCATGAATGAAGGTAGCAGCAAAATAAATGTAAATACTTTGTGCTTCTGGATGATACTGAAGTTACAAAACAAATCCATTATCAGCATTTATCAGCTTGCCTGTTCATTTTGCAATATGTTGGCTTGTCCTTCACTTCTGATTTGTGGCTGTGGAATGCAATGCTGGATGTCTAGAGCTGTGTGCATTTTCAATTACAGTTCTTCTGGTTGGCAGTTCACTCAGTATAGTAATTTTCATTAGTTTTTTAACCTTCCAGCATACATGCTACAGAAAAAAAGGAAAAAAAAAATCTGGCCTAGTTAGTACCATTTCCTGGCAGTGGCAGAAGCACAACATGCTAAATATTGTTCCTCTTGCTTATTATGTTGAGATCTTTGCTATGAATAGCTTGCATAGTACTTTGAAGTAACAGAGGAACTAAATAAACTGTTCCTTGTTGAACCCATACCCCTGTCTTTCTTCTAAGATAATTTTATTACAGTATCCGTGTTGCAGAGGGAACTGTTGTCCAAAATTCACCTGTAACAATGGTGCCCTAAAACTCAGGGGCCTTCAGAGGGGAACAGGGAGGCAGCAAGAAAAGGAACCCTGCTACTGAGGGGGCGTAAGTGTTGATACAGGTCTTCAATTATCAGACCCAACAGTGGTGAAATTGCTTGGTATAGAAGGAAAGATAAGAGCATCATTACTTTAGTTAATGGTGGGAAATTAAGACTTATAATTTTTAATAAAGATTTAGAATATTTTCTACTTCCTTATTTCTGCTTTCTTTTAGGTTTACAGTCTTCTTGTCATGTTGCATCTTATCCATGTTTGTTCACAATTTTATAGTTTCTCATTAGAGATGCCCATATTTGAGATGTGCTGGTTCTCTGTCTTCAAACAATTACTGAATGAAATAAATAATAGGAGTTAGGAATAAAGGAATAAAAGTAGGAATTAGAAAGAAAAATATCATTATACAATTTTGGTTATATTACATTCAATATATTTGCTAAATTTATCACTGACCCCTGTCAAAATATTTCCCGTGACATATTGTTATTATAGGTGATTGAGTAAAAATAGAACCTTCATCTTGTACAGGTTTGAGTTGGCAAAATTGGTAACGAAGAAAATCAGTCTTTTTCTTCTAGGATGACAAAATGAGGTAGTTGGTTTAGACACTAGATAAGAAGTCTTTTGTGGTACTTAAGAATACTTTTCAGGGTAGAATTACATTCTGTAAGTGTGTCATAAATAAAACTTACAGGCATCTCTAGTATTAACTAGGATAATTAAGCTAACACACTTTAACCATGGAACATTCGGAGTATCCAGAGTTCAAATGACAGCCTTGCAGTTCTTCACCTTTGCACAAATTAACAGTTTTATGGCTGTTTGAGAGGGCAAGAGGCACATACTAATTACAGCAAGTTTATTCTGCATTTTACACTACAGAACTGTTCTGGTAATTACACTTTTCTAATTGTGTTAATGCCAGTAAGGATTCAGAAATGTACATCGTTATCCATACTGAAAATGTGATTTAGTGAAGATTCCCCTACTGTTCTTTGCAGGCCAGGATACTCCATGAGGAGCTTTGCTGTAATAAAGAAAAACTATAGGATGTCAAAAGCACTTGTCATTGTTTCTTTAGAATTTTTTTCTGTAAGTTTCAGTGACATTAATCTGACCTTGATTCCATTCTAGTTAAGAAACAGCTCAAAAGCATGCTTTAAGAGGAGAAAGAAAAGTACCTAAAATGTATGTCACAAATTAGGAAAAATATTCTTAAACTTTTGTTTTAAAAATTAGTTCTGTTTTACTCTGAATAGCAATATTGATAAACTTGTACAGGTAGCAGGAGCTCCTTAAGAAAGACAAATTACTGCTGTATTACAAAATGAGAGCCATAAGAAGCTTGGAAACAAGAGCCCAAAGCAAATGGGAAAGTTGGTTTTCACTGACAACCATTTTTGCTTCTAAAAGCCCCTCCAAGGACTCAATCTTAACCCAAAACTTTCAGCCTGGAGGTCCGCTCTACTGCAAGCCCTGACAACACCAATCTTTGGCCACTGTTACAATCCCAGACACTGCATTTCTGCTAAGAAAGCACGCAAGCAAGCAGAAGAAATGTGGATATAGCAACAAGCTACTGCAAGGTCTCCAGCACTTCTTACATCTTATTTTGCCCTCCCAGCTGGGAATAACTTTTTTCTTGAGTCTCTGGAGGGGAGGGCTGACTAAAACTTCGAGTGAACCTTTAAAGAATAGCAGCTCTCATGATTCACATGTGGTTTTCTGAACCATCTCAGGGGCATCTGTATTGTGCTTGTCCAGGTGGGTTTGTTCCCTTCTTACAGTTCTGTAAGGATGTAGGTCACATACTTACTGGTGTGTTGGGGTGGGTTTTTGTTAATGTCTAGGGTTGGGGGTTTTTTGGTACTTGAAAATTACCATGCTGTGCACTTTCCCCACCTCCAGCAAGGTTTTACTGACCCTGTTTGGACATCAGAAGGAATTTTGGACATCAGAAGGAATTTCTTCACAGAAAAGATTGTTAGATTTGAAATGGACTGCCCAGGGAGATGATGGAGTCTCGATCCCTGGAGGTGTTTAAGGAAAGCTTGGCCATGGCACTCGGTGCCATGGTCCAGTTGACAAGGTGGTATTTGGTCACAGGTTGGACTCAATGATCTGAGGTCTTTTCCAACCTAACTGATTCTGTGGTTCTGTTCTTCTAGCTTAAACTTTTGAATACAACCCTTGTGAGTAATTTTTATTTCCCCCTCTGTCTATCTTTGCCATTACCATTTTTATTTGAAACGTGAATTGTTGTCATCAATGGAGATACTTGTTCTGTAATTCCTACAAATTTTCTAAGGAGGTCCAGTGAATACCCTAAAGCATCAACCAAAAGCCATTGGAGGAATCCCATATGACAATTTATGACATCTCATATGACAATTTCCATTTCTAGATACATCAGTAATTACTGCATAATGCTAAATAAATTGTAGATACCTTATGATACACGATCTCCTGTGTTACCACGAAGTTGCCTAAAATAAAGATAATTCTTTACCACCAGTAGCATGGCAGGTGTCTGTCATAAGTATTATATTGCTGGATATTTACTAAATATTCTGGAAGACTGAAAGTACTGTTTGTTTCTCAAGGCTGTTTGTTAAAGAAAAATGGCTCTGTTTCTGTAAAAAAATCCCTTTTTTACAGAAAGTGTAAATTTTTATTAAATTAATCACTTTTGATAGAAAACCTTGTTCAAGGGTTTGGTTGACAATAATGCTGGCACTAATCTTTGATTCTCCTTCAGAGCACTGTAAATCCAACTTCTCAGGACATTGTAAAATATGCATTTTTTCTTCCTTATGAGACTTTTGGCAAACTTTATGGTTAATACAGAGACATGCAGCGAATTAGATGTTTCTTTTAAAACAGCTGAGAAACATCTTTTAAAAAAGAGAAAAAAGGAATAGTTTACTTTAGAGGAAAATTTTATACTTTGCTAGTTTCAAAATAACGTTTTCAGAGAACAATTAGTATCTGGTGGCCAGCTACCATATATGTTTACATAGTGTTTCTTTTATCCCTGTTCTTTTGGATTACAAACCAAGAATGCAGAAGACACCTTGCTTATTTGAATTAAATTTTACTGCCATACCTTATGTAATTTTTACTGATTTTTTGACTCGTTGGTGTATGGTGGAATGTAAATCAGTGATCTTCTTGGTTCATTCAATTAATATTTCTCATAACAGGATTGTGTGTCATAGCATTTGGCAGTGCTTAGTTTAGCTAATGTCCAGATAATATACTCTGAATGGATTGTATTCTGGATAAATAAGTTAGGCATTTAAGTGGAAACCAGTGTGACTAATGTGCAATATCAAATTCTCTAGGAGTTGCAGTTCTATATATGCCTGAAGAATGCATGCATAAAGCACAAGGCATTCCATAACCTTGACCTCGGCTTCATCGCATCATTTTGTGCTGGTGTTTGCATCGGAACCAGTGCGGGTGGCCTCGGCACCAATGGGGAACTGATGTTCTCTACCAGAGTGTCCAGTTCCTCACCACGTTACCTGGAAGCCTGCTGGGGAGGTTGGCTTCAGCAAGGCCTTTTCTCTCCTGTGGGGTCTCCAGCATATGAATAAAATATTTCTTAGCCCATCTAAAGGATATCTTCATTTTTTGGAAGCACAAAAACATGCCTAGGTTGATAGGGTCTTGGCAACATCTAAATATCTCTGCAGGAATGCTCAGAAACAGCCCTGCATAGCAAAGGGCAATGACTGCCTGTGATGACTGCACTAGGCAGAACTGAAAAAATTACTTCTTGCTACCTGAATTCTTCAGGACAGGAACACTTTTCTTCATACAGAGAGGTAATATAAAATGTGACTTCTTGTGAATGAAAAAGTGAATGCGAACTTTTTAAGATCATTAAAAATAACTTTTCATGGGAGACACAGTAGTGGATTAAATGTGAAACTGAAATAGAAAATCTAGACTCCTTTTCCACTTATGCTGTAAACTGATCTTGTCATATTAGGCCCAAGACCTTCTCATGAGGGGTTGAGTAAACTGAGATTCAAAGACCATTGGATTTAAGATCAGATTATGGCATTTGTTAAACTGACCTGACACTTTTCTTTGTTTCTGGCTTAACTATACTATGTTTATCTCAACCTTTTCTGGCTTTCTTTATGATACTGTTTTGACTATTCAAATACTATCATAACCTATTAGACTATTAGGAACCGCACTGACAGTATGCAGAGATTGAGTTTGGTAAAATTATGCTTTCACAGTAAAATAATTCTAAATGCAATTCATCCTTCCTTACTGTAGTCTTGCTTTCAAATAAGGAGTGAGACGTGGGAGTAAGCAAAGCTGGTCCTTGCTCTGTCACTGTCAGTACATGGTGTCTGCTTTGTACAGAAAGGGTTTTAATTTCTGAGTCTGCCCATTTAGCACCATTCTAACAAATGTAAGGTTTATGGAGGAAAAAAGATCCAAGGTGCTTTGTTCTCACTCTGACTTTTTTCCCCTCTTTGAAGTTAGTTTTGCCACATGATGGTCTAATTTGCATTGTAAATTGTGTTCACCCAGCTTGGGATACAATTAAGATATAAACAGGTGTTCATAAAAGTATAATTTGCCAATCAAAATAAACATTAGATTCTAGGGATTTCTGATTATCATCTGAGTGGCAGGAATAGGACAGCCAGTGAGGGATCATTTTTCCCTGAAATGTGGGAGGGGAGGGAGGCAGAAAGGTCTTTGAAGATCTAGTTTAATTGATTTCTAGATGTAACCCTGTTTTTCATCAGGGGCTTTCTGGCTCTCCTTCAGAATATGGGAATGATGTAATACAAGCAAATACCAGCACCTCAATAAATGATCCACAAGTTATTTCTTTCAGGAGGGAATGTAATAAATTTGTGCAGAGTAGAAATTAAGAGAAGTTTTTAAGTTTACAGCAGCAACAAATTTAAGGACTCACCTGAAGTGTTGTGGGGCATTCTTGTAGATAAATATTAACATAAAAAAATGTTCTGTGTGTTTGACGGTGTTCTTAGCAAGATAATATGTCTATACCAGAAGATGTTTATAACTTTTGTTCTGATGCGTACCTTGGGCCTTGGCAAGAAGGAAGACTTCTCTCGAAGTGTTATCAATGAGCAGCCACAGGAGCTAATACCTCTTAAAGTGAGAGCTGATGATCTTCGCCTTGGAGATAATTATGCTGATTAGAAAAGTACGAGAGGTTTTAGTGTTTTTCCTGAACGTACAGACTTACAGTACTATTGCCCTTGGTTTTTTGCTCACAGCTTGGAAAGCTGGAGTAGGAGAACTATGGAGGCTATCTTCCTGACTTCTCTGCTACCTTTCCTATTTTCCCTGTCCTCTAAAGATACCAGAATCAGTACGGAAAGCCAAAAGAAATATTCTCTATCAGCTCTTGCCTCTGCTGTTCCATGTAGCTTTCTGAAGAGCTGTTAACTACATCTAAAAATGGAGAACTGAGAAAAGGAAAGCCAGGGAAAATAAAGAAATATCTGTAAACTGTAGCTGTAGGAATTATGTAGTAACAGACATACCAGTATTACAGTAGCATGGAGAATATTGCTCCTCTTTTGTATTGGATCATAACCAGTAAGGTTAGTAGCTGTATGTAACAGTCATTCCTTTCAATAAACTTCTTAAGCTTCAGAAATCTTACATTATTATCCTGTGACATGATAGTAACAGATCTTGGGAAGTTTATCTTAAGCCTTAGGTTTCAAATCATTGTGAGTGTGAACAAAAGGTTCCAAGTGAGGGTCCATTTCAGAGCATGCAGCACCTCTAACCCTCATGTCCCAGCAGGTTGAGGAGGGGTGTGCGTCCTCCGCTGCCCGAGACAAGCGCTGGCGGTGACACAGACTGGCGAGATTACTTGTGTCACTGTTGACTCATTGTTGGCAGGTTAATAGAAGGTTTAGCATTGGTTTATCTGTCCTACCAGATGAAATGCTGGGTTGTGTAGGAATGACTAGTACTCAGGTTGCATTCAAGTCAAAACCAGTCCTTTCTTTGAGAAGAAGATGGAGTGTCTTTTCCCTGGCTAAATACTCCAGGCAAGAAAACAAAGCAGCCACCACCACCCTGCCACCCTAACTGTTCTTCTGTGAGACAGAGACAGCAACGCCCTCAGGTTCTCTGGAACAGCCATGATCTGTGACATTCAACTTCAGCACAGGTCAGATCTTGAGCAGCACAACGCCCCTAAAAATCATGAATGCAAGTGACCTCCATATGACTAGATCCATTTAACTCTTATGATCAAGTGAATACCAAATTAGTGTTTAAAGCTTTCAGTGGTCTTCCTTCCCTAATAGCTGTGTAAGCTTTGGATTTTTCTGGCTGCGCGTTGAGTGTGGGAGGTTGAAAGGAAGAAGTCAGGACTTCATCAAAGTCAGAAATTCATGTCTCCATTCATGGCTCTGACATGACTTGCTAAGCACTTTCGAACACGTTACTGAATATTTCTGTATATGTGCTGATACAAATTAGAAATCCTTATAACAAACATCTTGCTCTTAAAGATCATAGAATCATTGAGTGGTTTGGGTTGGAAGGGACCTTAAAGATCATCTAGTTACAATTCCTCTGCCATGGGCAGGGACACCTTCCACTAGACCAGGTTGCTCAGAGCCTGTTATCAGGAACATGATTATGGGTGCCTAATGTAAGAGGTATCAGTTTGTATAGGATTTTAGTGCTATAAATAGTAAAATTATATTTGGTTTCTAGAGGCAGAGTAAATAGTCTTTTCTTTTTTCTTAAAATGGTCAAAGTTTCAGGATAAACACTTAATAAGGTCATATTGGTAGATCAGTATCAAAGCTTGAAAGTCTGTTGGGTCCAACATTCTCTAAATTGTGTTGACTGCTTCTGTATGGCAAGGTTTTATTTCCTTGGTTTTGGTTCTCAGGTTGTTGGTGGTTTTTTTAAGTTTTAACTGTGTTTTTCTATAAAGAATGTATTTGACACGGCATATATTTCCCTATATAATAGAACTTATCAGCCAGTCAAGGAATTCTATTTCACAATGGAAAGCAACATCATTAATCCTTTGAAATAACTGGGATGGGAGGGTTCTTAATCATGAAGGTCATGCCTTTCTTGGACAGCTTCTGAAAAGGCACAGGGGGAACAAAAGATGGAGCTTCATCGGTTTATGAAAAGAATTGTATGAAGTAATTTCCCCTAAACAAGACTGAACATAATGACAAAAAGTCCACAAGCCTTATGGGTTTCGTAACTGCAGAGTAATGTTGGGTATCCTGTCTGAGTTCGAGAAGCGTTTGGATAACGCTCTCAGGCACATGGTGCCACTCTTGGGGTGTTCTGTGCAGGGCCAGGAGTTGGACTCAATGATCCTCATGGACCCCTTCCAACTCAGCATATTCTGTGATTCTGTGATCTCAGTAATCATTACAAAAAGTCTTACTTTTGTTTTAGCCTTAATTCTGGTCAACCTGAGCCAAAGAATTATATCAACATGTGTTAAGAACTGCTATTTTAGATCTACCTGAACTGAACTCTGAAACTGCTTTTATTTATTTGTTTGTTTCCCTTTATTAGTAGGTCCTTGTAGTTCTAAGTACAAAGCCATAGCTGCCTGATTTGTAGTGTGTAAATTTCTGTTCTTCTGTTCTCTTTAGATAAATACAGGGCACCGGTCACAGCTGACTGTATCAAGCACAGAGGTGGGGAATCAAAGGAGTCAGACTTTGGAAAGCAGCCCTTTCATGTCCGACCTCCTGAGTGACGTCCCCTTTGCCCTCGCGCCACATGTGTTAGCAGTGCAGGGCACCCGCAGCGACGTCCCTGACCGACTGCTCACCTACGACATCAATGATAATTTATCAAGATTTTGGTATGACTTTACACTTGAAAATTCAGTGCTTTATGATCCGTAGTGTTTTCTTTATTTTTTGTGCCTCTATCAAGGAACGAGTCTTAAAGTAAAGACTTACTTTAATTGACTTAATATTTTAGGGGCCTGCCACTGGTATATCAAATGGTTTATTATTAGCAACTGTGATATATTTCTTAGCTTTAAGTGAACTATAACTTAGTATGTTAAATATTCCATTTCTTTCCAAAGAAATCAAGCAAAAGGGTTTCAGCCTCAGTAGAAGACGGGCTGCTGGTATCTACGTCCAGTAGGTAGGCTGCAGACACAAACATTTCATGACTTTAAGCGGAAGTCTATGTCTCAACTGTTTTGTTATTTCAATTAGTTACAAAACACATAGATCCTGTTATAGATATTAAGATCGCCTCTTGATTTTGTACAGATAGAAGCCAATATTAAAGTTAAAGCAATGCTGCTCTGCACTACTGGACAGACAGCTTTTCAGTGAAACCAAATTTTAAAACTCAGAGTTAATTACAAGCCCTTAATTAATCATTAAGACTTAATAGAATTGGTTAAACGTACCAATTTCAAAGTGAAAATCAGTTGCTTCCTTCCGTTTTCCAGTAGATGGTATTTTGTCTGTCTCATTTTGTGCCTGCCTGGAGAAGTTGTCCCCGCCTGCCTGTTGGCTGCTGTTTGTTCTCATTACCACATGTGTTCCTGATTTATGCACAGATCAGCTTTTCCATTTTAACCTCTTTGCCCCCTGAAGAAGGAAATCTCAGGACACGTACTTTTAATGGTCACACCCTTCTTTTTTTAATTTGTGTGCCAGAGGTACAGATGGCAATGTTTAACAACAGGAAAACATTACATTGTTTCTTATCCAAGTAAATTAAACTGCTAAATACCTAAACATGCATTCTCACAGACCACTGTGTCCCCACTCACAAGCTTAGAGCATGTTTTTACCAACTAATACCAGAGTTGCTGTTCCAGCAGCAACAGCTCTCTGATGTCACATCACAATTTGTGATGAATAATGATCTGTGGCACACACTTGTTTTCTCTTTTGGGGTACAATATATATATTGTGCTGAATGTTAGTGGATATTTTCCTATATTTTTTATGCTATGTGGTAGCTTAAAGTACATATATTTTCAGACTTGGATCCTCTTACAGTATTTGAGATAAATACTCTAAAATGATGAAGAAATTATATTGTGAATATGTCTTAGGTTGTTAAATATTCATGGTGTAGATTTTTTTAAATGTGTGTATTTAATATTTTTGACAGCTATGTTCTTAAATGTTTGGAAGTTATTGTTTCAAGGGGAATATCTGTGCTGCACTCCAATAAAAAGAAGCTACATAATAATGAGTTATTTTTTTATATGTGAGAGTTATTACATGGTTTCACCTATGTTGTTTACTACAGCTCTGACCATTCACCTTTCATGGGAACTTGAACTTGGAAATTCAGTTTGAAAATCTTTTCAGTGTCATTTAAAAATTAGTGTCCTTCTAATAAAATATGTCACACTCTCATCTGATGGATTCTGTTTGCTGTGTTGGTGACTTGCAGTGATTTAGGTGGCATCCAAGACACTGCTTGGAGAATAGGATGGCTGGGAGATGGGGAGTACTCAGGCCTCTTAGAAGGAAGAATTAATTTTATGAAGTTGTTCAGAACTATTTTGTTTTCTAAGTTTTTTAGTTAACACATAGCCAAAGCACTAAAATAATTTAAATTATTATTTTATATCCAACAGTTTAAAAATTGATCATTCTACAAATAGCATGTTTCCATTCAAGTTGTCCATTTTGAATCTGAAATGTTTCTGCAGCTCAGCTGGTCTAGAAGCAGAGCTGTAAAGCGCTGTTGAAGACCAAACAACTCACAATACTGGTTCTTTCTTTGCTAGCTGACTTGCCATGTAATTTTTTGCATTCATTTTTTGCCTAAAGTTAGATGATTTATCTAAAATAATTACATCTTGTCAGATTTGAGCTCTGTTGCACTAACAGGTGTCCTTTCAAAAGGAAAGGAGCAGCAAAGGAGAGTAGGGAGGAGGTTGTCTTCACTATGATGAGAAATGTGGACAGCAGGTTTAAACATTTGACCTTCATCTTTAATTGTCTCCTGTAAAGGGTAAAATTTACACCCAGCAAAGTTCCACTAATGAGCAAGGGCACTGAAAATGTGTCTCCTAACTGCCCTCTCTTTAGCAAAAGCTGGGGCTCAAACCTCTCCCTCGCTTGAGATCGTCCCTAAAATTGGATTGATGCGTTATGGCACGTGTTCAAAGGTAAACCAAAGAACAACTGCATCCAAAGCAGCTTGACAGAGGGCTGACTGGGAGATGGTCCCTGCAGACAACTCCCTGGTGACAAAATCAGAAATGGAACTGGGCAGTGCCATGTCTGGCAGGTCAGTCAAGGCACTGGTTACAGATCCAGTTTCTGCTGTTTTCTGTAAAGTATGATCCAAACCCTGATATGAGCAAATATACACTTGTGTGGTCACAGAGGAGAGGGTTTCTCCCTAAAGCACCTAAGGAAAAATGCAAAGAGCATATTCACCATGGCAATTACAGCATCTCAGAATAACACACTGTTTATTGCATGGTTAGCTGGAGAACCTGTTATGTTCACAAAAGCACTAAAGCAGCCTCCTGGGCAAGATGAGCGGGTTGTTCTGAACAACAGCATAAAACTGGAGCTTGAGAAACTGCCCTTCTCCCCACAACCACCCTTTTGTTGTGACACGATAATTCATCTTGCTTTGGGTTTTCTCTCCTCAGCCTAGTGAGTATGGAGAGGAACCAGAAGTACAACTCCTAGGGGTAACTCCTTCCCTTCCTGAGTAACTGCAACTCTTCTATTGATGACAGGGCAATTCCAGATTAACCAGATTTCTTTTTGAAGCCAGAGATTGCACAACAACAAAGAGGTAGAATATCCTCCCTAAATTCCAAAGGTAGATTCCTGTTTGGTGCTGTAGGAAGACATAGGTTTAGTAAGCCCAGCTGAGTTCATTCAGACTACCCTGCTCTGCTGCACCTTTTCATCAACATTAAGCTTGGCTTTCTGTGATGAGCTCACAAAGTTAGAAAGCATGTGTCTTAGGCCTGACTTCTTCCTATCAATGTCAAATTCCTTAAACCAAGAAAAGATTTTTAACTCCTTGTATCCTCCATTAAAACCATGTTCTTTTTTTACGAGTAGATATTTATGTACTTTGAGTCTCGTAGAGAACTACTACCTCTTTCTTTTCAATGTCCTTCTGAGACAGGAGTTCCCACAGACCCTTTCTTAGCTGTCCTGCTTGAATCACAGCCATGGAAACTGAGTGAAGTGCAGATGGTAAGAATATGATGACACTATCATAATGGTGATCTGAATCAGGACATAAATCAGTATCATGTCCCATAGACTTTTTTGTGTACATGTAGTAGACAGCACAATAGTGCCTAATGCCTCTGTACATTAACTAAGTAATGGGAGAGTAACACTGGATCACATACTCCTTTGAACATTTTGGAACAGATACTTCTTTTTGGTCTGCAGCCTTCCATGCAGTATTCTTTCTAAATTGTATTTTACTCCAAAAAACAGTCAGTGCATATTCAATTAAAGTTTACTTTCTGATGCAGTATCAAAGTAGCTCAAACAGCTTTTTTGTATCACAGCTCAGTGTTTTCTCCCTTCTGCAGAAGCAAAAGTCTGGCTGTATCGTTCATAAAATAAATGAGAATTGTAAAGCTTTCAGCAGGTTATGATAAGATGTTAGAGAAGCCTTTTTTTAAATTCTGTAGCAAAAGAGAGTATCTAGTGATGGAAGTGGAAGTTATGGTGACCCCAGAAGGATGCAGCAGCTGTAGACCAGAGACAAGAAAGGGCTTAGTTCTGCCAGCCAATTCACTTTTCCTTGCTGCAAAGATAAAATAAACTCTTGAGATCAAAGATCTAATTTACAAGGCTGTCCTCTCAAGTCAGTTGACACATGTACTTCAATAACATAACATGAAAGAAACTGCTCACAAGCAAACAAAAAAAGAGATGAGCCTTGATTATAAACATCCTTCATCCAACTCTTTGTGGCTATCAGTATTATGGTTAGAGTAGCCTCTCACATCCAAATGTTCATGTAAGTGTTCTGGAAGGTCAGCTTTGAGCATCCATCTAAACCTCACTGGAAAAGAAGCAGACGGGCTCAGAAAACAAAGCCCCAGGTGAAATAACCCATCACAGAGAGAAGGGAATTACTTATTTAAAGCAACTGATACTAGCAGAACTTCAGTCTGACCACTGTGTCAGCCTTTTTATGAAGAGTTCTGCTATTTGTCTGTTTTCCTTAAGAAAAGGAAGCAATGTGTGACATATTGTGAGCTGTAGTGTAATTTCCTTTTTCAGTTGTTTTTAAAAACTACTGGTGCACCTGCCTGGCTTATTCTGCTCTTAAAGACACTTTTAGATTCCTCCATTTTGCTCCTTTAGATTCCTCTGATTTTGTCTATGGTATGTTTAGATAGGACTTCTGTAGAAGATATTTGTCTTATCAATTGATTCAAAGGATCTTTTTGTTGTTATTATTTGACTTATGTCTTCTGCAGTTTGCTAGTTCTCCTTCAGTTGTCTCTCAAATAAAAAGCATTTACACTTCTCTCTCTATTTGTTAGGGTGGAATAGAACATATGCATTAAATTTATCCCAGAAAGGACTGCCAAATTTTATTTCAAGTAATATTACAGTACTTGCAGGTATTGCATATTAATCATAGGATAATTATGGCTAAAATTGGACACATGGGGTTAATGTTCACTATCTTTTAATGTAGTTCAACTCATGTTGTAATTTAACTTCTGTTTTGGGGGCAAAGTAGGAAGGTAGTGTAACAGCAATTGATACTAGATTAATAGAAGAATTTAAAAATACCTTTTTATATGTACTTCCTTTCTACCAGATGTAGTTTGCAGTATATACACCTACTCAATGATCAAGTTAAAATAACTGCTTCAAAAATAGAAGTTGCTATCAGGTTATTAAATGGCATCAATTCAGAGGCTATTGATTGAGAAATGGAAATGTAGTGTTTTGCTGTAGATCTCTCAAATGCTTTACAGTATCAGTCAGTATTAAGATTCATTTTGAATCTTACTATCATACATTGAAGACAAATTTTAATCCTAGGACAGCTGTAAAAAAATTGAGTGAGTGAATGAACAAAGATGGCTGACATTTTTGTTTACTTAGAGGCTAGCTAGCTAAATTATTTCATGTTGCAGTTATTCCCATAAGAAATTTTGTATAGCACTGCCATTATAGCTATTGATTTGTACAAATCTGAGAGAAACTATAGGAATAAAGCCATTTTCCAGGTTTTGTCTGAAATTGTTCACCTTCATATTTAAGACTCCTGAGTCTTCTCAAACTCACCCTCTTCAGCACCACCTCCGATGGCTGTCCCTTCTTCCGAAGAAAGCTGCACCCAATTTTAGAAACATCAGTATCTCGAGATACTCTACTCCATCCAGCTGGGACTGACAGATGCTTTCTGGCATGGGGCATGTCCTGGTAGGCAGACATCTCCAGGGTGGTAGGCCTTAAAGGAAAGGATGTTATACATAGATACCCTGTGGGTAAAAGCAATGCTAACCTGACCAACTTCCACTCCTGTCTCCTACATGACCAGCCACATGATTACAGATACCTGACACAGCTCCTCTAAGCATGAGAGGTACTACTGAAGGCAAACTCTGTCTTCTTGGAAAACAGTTTGCCTTTTTTTAACCTGAACAAATTAATCTTCTGGTGATCTGTCAGTCTTAGCAGTTTGCCTGTGCCATTTCACCCTGCCTAGACGAGAAAGGAAGATTTCAGACATGATGCTAAAGGCTCTCTGCTAGAATAGGAAGTCATCCCAGGACTGATCTGTTCACCAGACATCGAAAAGAAGTCAGGTAAGACTTGTCCTGCAAGGATCTCCTGTAGCAATGGAAGTCTCTGGCTATTTATAAGACTATGGGCACAGTGTCTCAAAAAATCACTTTTTGGCATTAAATTGGGTTTTATAGTCTTCATGGCATAGAGCAAGAAAAGTGTGCCCAGTGTGTCCTTGGCAACAGCAATTTAGCTGTACGAAGATTATTTTCTCCAATGTAGGAGATTATTTTCTCCTATATAGTTAGGAAGAATAAAAGTCACCTAGTATACCCTTCTTGAATAGATGAGGTGATTCAACTGAAGGATAAAATCTTACCTGGAAATTTGCAAATAGGTTATTCTGTTTTTAGATAAATTGCAATTAACCAAACAAGGCCTTTCTGGCACCTTCTGCCTCATCTTGCTTCAAAGAGTTATTCTGGCTTGTGCACAAACTAATATTCTGCCCCACCCCCCCAAAGAAACTATGAAGATAACACTGAAAAAGTTCTTTGAAACATCTTCCCCTTCTGATAAAGCACTGTAGCCTGGAGATCACTTCTGATAATATCACTGGAGTCTGGAGATCATGACCCAGTAATTTGTCAGTCTCCAAGAGAAGTGTCAACTCTCTTTTAGGATTTACTCTGAAACTGGTATCAAAACAGGCAATCTGTACAAAACTATCTCTCCAAACTGGATCATTGTAGGCATTGCCAGAGCAATCCAAGAGGAGAGAAGGCATCCCCACAGTGAGATTTAGTGTAGAGCACTGGTGACATTGGAAATTAGAATATCCTAAACTTTTGATCAGAGAAGGGGAAAAAAAAAAGAAGTGGCAATTTGGCACTCTGCTCTTGTATTTAAAAATATCGAGGGTCTGCTTGGCCATAGGTGATAGAAATTCTTTTGAGAACACTGTAACAAAGCAACGCTTGGCTTGCTCTATTTACCTTTCCCCCTTGTATGTATCTATTGATCATAAAACTCTGGCCTAGAGAAAGCCTCTTCCACAGTATTTATTACATTATTAAGATGATGAAATTCGAGATAAACAGAGGAGAGGAATGATTCTTATCTGAGGATTTCCTCCCTTGAGCCTTTTGTCCCACATACATCCAACCTGGCCTTACAGGTGCCTTTCCTAAGTGCCTGCGGTGTGCTGGCTCAGGCCAGGCCAGCAAGTCTGAGCAGGGAATTTCTCACACACAAATCTTCTCTCTTCTCTGCTTCCTCCATGCTGATGTGCTTAATTACAATCCCAGTCATCCTAGTTTCCATTTGCTGGGAGGAGAGATGGGAAAGAGGAGCTCTTTGTCCACAATTAAGAGAATAACCCTCTGGCTTGTCCTCTCTTCCTTTGGCTGTCTATGCAGGGAGCCAGCTGCTGCCAGAGACAGCTCCAGCAGCATGCCTGGAACATGGACAAAGTTATCTGTCTCAGCTTTTCTGTCCTTCTTCTCTCCCTGTGAATTATGTCTGTAGAGATCAGAACTGTCACTAGCAGTGGAAGGCTGCATTATAAATGGGAATTAATTTACTTTTAAATAAGTATTTTGATTTGTTCAAAGTGTTTGAAACCTGATGATGTGGTCTGGGGAAGATTCAGTGGGCTGTTTCTTTGCTCCAAATATAATGAAAGAGCTGGTCTGTTGCCAGCCGTGGAGGAGGGAGGAGGAGGAAATTAGAATATGCAGCATTTAAGGAAAAAGTCAGATAAAAATAAAACTTCGTTCTGTAGATACAGTTTTACTCATGAATTGAACTGCAGTTCAGAGAAGGGAGACGTAGAGGAAGTTAATTTATAATGACCACATCCTAAAATGGATTGAGGTGGAATTCAGAACATACTGCTTAGTTGTAGGCCAGCAATCAGAGTTTTTCAATCTGCTGCTTCCTCCAAATGTGTGAAAAAACAGCTTTATGGGTTCACATAACTGCTCAGTTGTCAGTTGGTGCCTACATCTTGCCCTCAGCACAGTGATATTTTATGCACAGACAAAAAAAGCAGTTCTAGAAGGGAAAAGAGATTTTTATATGAACTTGTATTTCTGCAAAGTTATATTTTACACCCTCATAACTAAGAACAGGATTTGTCCTGAAGATCATAGGATCACAAAATTAATGTAAAAGGTACATACATATACAGAGAATGTGGATATACGTTATGTATGTGTCTATATATATCGGTACAGATAGATTAACAAGGTGATTATTCACAAAGAGTGAATTCCACATGGAGTGAGACTGGTCCTAAGTTTCTCCAGAAAAACTTCCTTATGTATTTTAATTCAGATGTCAGAGGCTTCATATGGCTCTAATGGCTGAAAACTTGTGTTGTTTTGCCATATCGGCTGTTAATAACAGTTACCAGACAGTCCACATGAAAAAAATACAAGACTTTTTTTTTTTTAATGTCACGTAAAAAAATAGTACTTGAAATTTTCCCAGTTGTAATTTGTGTGAAGGGGCAAAGGGACTATTTACACAGACAAAGCTGCAGTTTCCAGACCTGAATCTTTGCTTGTTCTATGTGAACCATGTGCCTTTAAGAACTGCTCTCTAGCCTCATAATTCCTTATTATAGGAAATTGCAGTTGGCAGCAATCAGGTTAAGTATTTAAATATTTTATATTTAATTGAGGGGATTAAATTCACATTTCCAATTTAAAATGTTTTCCCATCTTAACTACAAAACTGGGTTGTATGTTTTAAAGCTTTTTAAAAATGTCAATTCTGACTTAATGTGACAACACATTACTACCTCTTTTCTTGTCATTTAAAGACACACTTATTCTCTAGCAGGCACCAAAGTATTTATTATTTCGACTGCTGCCTTCTCTTCATTCCCCTTCTCGATCCCTTTCCCCATGGTTGACTTTAAGTGTCATATGTGGAGAAAATCCTCATAATGAAATTGCTGGCAGAATCTGGTCAAGAACGGTGATCACTCTTGGTAGAGGATCACATCCAACTCCTTTTTTGTAGTCTACATTTTCTTTTTTTTTTCAGTCTAAATGACTTAGATATTTCCAAGTACAAGGCTTGGGGAAAAGGAATTGTGCTGACCTCTTCTTTGAAGTAAGATTTAAAAAACGACAGGGAGAAAGTCTATTAAAATGTGGCTGCCTTCCATGCTTTTTAAAAATGTGCTGTTTGTGTGTGCAATGCCTGCCAAGGAGTCTGTCTGCATCTTGTGTGTTCCAGTCAACAGTGCAAGCCCTTCAATTGCATCTCATCTCCATTTTCGGGCAACTCCATCTCACCTTTTCTCTGCTCTCAGCAAATAGCTGAGAATTTCATCAGTGTAGTTATCTGTGCCTTTTTCATAGTGGTTTCAACTCTCAGGTTGCTGGGGCAGCTGAACCCCTGTGCTGTTGATAGCCCAGGTAGGGTGGCACTTGGAGCCAATGGGATAGATTTTGGGGCAAGAGCTGGATTCATGTTGTCCTGAGGGTGACTTTTTCTTTTAAATCTAGATCATTAAAGCCATTTCATTCTAATTGAAAAGAGCATGAATATTGCAATGCTAAGCATGGCATGGGAGTTCTGCTGCTTTGTGGGGGAATATTCTCCATGTGGAGTATTTCCAGGAGCTCAGCGAAGCGGCTGTCACCTGGGGTTCCTCAAAGGCAGCCAGTGCAGGAGCTGTGCTTTGCAGGCCAGCACATTCTGCTAATTGCTGGCTTCAACACCACAGATTGGAGCCTGCAGCCCCTCGCTGGGTTCATCTGCTGATCCCAGAGATAGAGTGAGCATTGAGCTCAGTGGAAGCAAGGACATAACTGGGAACCAGGAAGTTCTTTGATTACCAAGGCAAAATTTTGCACCCGTGACTGTGTCCCATTTCCAAGCTCCTGCTGGATCTGAACACTGCTTCTCATGGACACAGACTCCTACCTCACAATTGCTAGTAATTATGCCTCTAATTCAGGGGTCAGAAAGACTTACTTCGCTCCTGAGACACACACCCAAATTGTATCCTGGGTGCACGTCAAGACAAGGCCATGGCATCTGCTGTTTTTTCCCCTACTTTGCCTTTATTTGGAAGCAGTGTGTGCAGGTAGAGGAGGAGTTGTTTTGCATTTCATCAAATCCCCACCTGAACCATCAGAGGTCCAGGCCTTAGGACACAGCTTTCTGCATCCCAGAGCATCCGTTCCCAAAGTTCACACTCAGTGGCAGTCTGATGGCTTTCAATGAGGGGCTCTTCATTCTTGGGGTTAAATCCTTGCCTTCCTCCTCTGTTTAAACAGAAGGGTATGTATTCAACCTTTATATAACTGGTTATAACTGGTTATAGCAAACTGAAGGTTTTAAGAAAAACAACCCGAGAAAGATCATTTGAGTACAGTCTGTTCATAGCCAGATACCATTAGAAAACAAATGTTTCCAGGTGTTGCTCGGAGTGGAGGATGAAGTAAGCCTGATGGCATGGGCAAACAAGTTCTACATGCTTGGGTTCACCACAGCAGCCCTGCCGCTCCCCCCATGCCTCAGGCAGACTGAAGCAATCTCCACACATGGCGGAAGTGCTGCTCCTGGGCTGGAGGTACTTGGCAGACATTCACATCCCACCGGGACCAGTGTCCTTGGGCACTCAGATAGCCAGCAGAGCAAACCTCAGCTCAATCTGCTGCTCTCCAGGGGAACCTGTAAGCTGTCTCTGGGTGGACATGGTGCAGTGGCAGTCTCTCAACCTGCTGAGCAAGGATGCAGTGAGAGCAGTGAGCAATGAAATAGCTGGCTTTAAAATTCACACAGGAGGCTTGCATCAGTGGAGGATGGGAGGTTTTCAGAAAATTCTGAGCCCTATCCATCCTCTTAAAGAGAGGTCAGTTTAAGATGACACTCAGGGTACCACACTTTGTTATTATTTGGAATATTAATGCTTCTCACTAGCCATGTCCATATTACAGCAAGCAATGCTGCCCAAGGGGAGTGGATCTTTACAGTTAAAAACCCAAGGCTGAAGGCTGAACACCCACTCTTACACATACTTCCAGTTTAGACTGCTGTTGGTCTTGCCCTATGGGCTGAATGTCCTCTGCATTCCACATCACAGGTTCTGGTTTAGTCTCACCCAAAGCGAAACCAGCTTTCCTGCTCTGAGATGATTTTGTGATTGAAATGGTAAGTTGGAATTTTCTGGAGACGAAGTCCTGAGCTGAAATGCTGATGTGTACGCATCCCTTGTGTCTAAATAGGACTTCCCTGCAAGAGCACAGCAAGCTCAGACTCAAGCTCAGGAGATGCTGAAGTTGTTCTTGTGAAATCATAAACCAGGGATTTATTACAGCAATTACATAATGATTATGTAATTGCTACAAAAGTGGGATTTGTCATAAAATGAGTTATCCTCTTAGCTCTTCGATGCAGATAAGATAACAATACTTTTATTCAAGAATATTATCTAGTTTCCTACATTAATTCGTTCTCTGGATATAATGAAATACTATAATAAATTATTCTGAAATTGCTCTTATTTCTCCATACTTTGCCTTTTATACATGTAAATGTTGAGACAGATGTTGCATTTTTGAACAAGTTTTTTAAACTTACTATTCCATTCCTCCTGGAAACAAACTCAACAAACTCAACTCAACCCTATCACTCCTGGGTTTACAGTACTTAAACCTGTAAAATAATGTAACATATCTTTTCCACTTTTAATAATAATTTTTGGCAAAGTAATTTTGAAAACAAACTAAACCAAAACATTTAATGCTATTTTTAATGACAAACTACTCTTTTCCTTACAAGTTGAAAGTTAGCAGAATAGTAATGCATGTGAAGAGTTTAAGTTTTGATGATTATTGACTTTCTGTGGAAAATATTCTCAGTAAAACTGATTAGTTGCTTCTTTAAAAGCAAGGAGGAAGATAAACAATATTTAGTTGGAAAATGTCTTTACTATCCAAAAGGAAAAGCAACTATAAAGTTTGAAAAACTCCTCCAGGTTCTTCACCATCACTAGCTGAGATAACCTTCTAATTATGAGTGCCACCATTTGTAAGCTTTGTGATAGGGATTTTTTAACTGAAAAAAGAATTAGGAATGTGAATTGTGTTTTGTGTATGGTACACATGCTTTCATAATTGTTTCCTAATCACACCATGAGATGTAACACAGTGTGGTAGGGCCTACTAAGGGTTTTGGTCCAAAGGAGAAGCACTTTTCCCTATACAGCCTTCAGATGTAGCTCTGTCCACTCCTATATTGACATTTGTAGCTTTATATGACTCCCATATTTATAAGGCTTCTATATTGAGGAGCTTTATATTTCTCCTGTAAACAGTCATCTCCTCTAATCCATACTGTATGGAACAAATTGAAAATAACATTATTAATGGGAAGGTAGTCACCCACAGAAAATACAATCACATTTGACTTTAGAAAATAATAAGTTGAGCATGATACGTGGGTCGCACTTGCCTATTTCCCTTTTACAAAAGGATATTTGGGCTATAGATAATTCATAAACAAATAACATTATATTATTGATCTCTAATCTCCATGGTTACTGGGCTACTCCAGTTTCATCTTGGCTTTTACGTAATTAAACCTTGTTGCATGTGTAAAGCAGCATGAGCCAGAGGAGGCTGGAAATGTGGGAATCATTACAAAAGAAAAAGAGGGTAATTTTCTTTATTTTACACCTTGGCAAAGTGGCAAAGCTGTTTTATCTTTATATGCGGAGTTAGTGAGAAAGCTGAATTGTGCTCAACCACCATAAACCAAGTTCTTGCAAGTAAAAGCGCACTGAAGTTAATGGTGTGCTGGTCACATTTATGTGCTGATCTTCGCCCATGGTGTTGTTATAGACTCTTCTGGAACTTCCCACTTGTCATAGTGGGATCTGTGAGAATACCAACAGGGCCAGAGTCACTCTCTTATAATGTCACTTTAAAGTAGTGGTAAATACTCAGCCTTGTACAGTTAAGTTTTTAAACTTTTTTCTTCTCTTCTTGCTGTATGAAAGACCCAGACAACCAACAGGACTGTTATTGTTGTTATTATTATTATTATTTAAAAAAATCATAAAAATAACTACACATATAATACTAAGTACCCTAAAACTGAGCTTTCCCACACCACTACCTCTATTTTTCAGTTACAGTAATCTCAGACAGTTCTTGGAGGACCAGTGTGGGAAACTTTAAAGCAAACTTCAGTGAAGTTTACTTTTTTAACAAACATGTTTTGAATACTCTTCTGTCACCTTTGAACTGACCAGAAGCAGGTTAGTCCTCATCCAGGTACCTTGAGTCCAAGCTATATAACTACTTTAAAATGCAAATAGAAATTAGTGGAGGAAGTTTTTGCATCTTGATTGAAATAACTTGAAAAAAAATCTGTATTAGTCTCCACACAGTGGTTATTCTTTCACTTTTTCTTATCAGGTTCTTTTCCATTTACTTTTAGTTTCCCTATTTCTGGATTCAATTTCCCCTAGCTTCATCTTTGTGAAATATTTATCCTGTCACAAGCTATTCCCCAAGGCTGTGGATATCTGCTTTCCAATCTAACTGCAGAGGTAACTGCTCTGAAGGACATGGTCACCTTTTCCATGGCAGCTACCAGAGGGCTCACCGACTGCTCTTTCTCCTTGCATTCCTGCATATTTTCAAACAGTGAGGTACTGCCTGTTAGCCTGGTCAATATTTTAATACTCTCTGGCCACTCTCCTCCCTGTCTAGTTCTTAAAAGGCACTTTCAAGATTCCTTCCCAAATAAAGCATGTTAATGATGTTTTTATTCTTTTTCCACTGTAAGTTTACTCCCAAATATGGTATTTTTGGCATGTATCTCTCAAGGCTCCTACTGGAGTGGACACTTAGAACTAGGAGTAGATATTAAAAAACAAAAATGGGATTTACAAAGAATGTTCTTCCACATAAGGCATGTCAGAAAAAAGTAGCAGAAATGAAAGCTTTTAAATACACAAGAGCCATAAAGTTGTTAAACCAAGATGCTTAGGTACTACTGTAGCCACAGAAGGACCATAAGCAATAAAAAAAATCTACTTTTGGAACATAAAGTATATACAAGACTATAGAAAACAAATCATTCAGCATATGGAAATAGGATTTGTCGATGTTTTTGGCTACTGGAAATCTCAAAAGTTGACAATAGGAGTCATTCCAGAACTGCAGTTAAATGACACTTCCATAAAAAACAGTGAAGCAACAATATATTTCTTTCTACATTGCTGCATAATTGCATCATTCCCTGCCCCAAATGTCTAATTCCCTGAAAATTTCCATCTTCAAAAGGAAAACAGTGGCCAAGAATCAAGCTCAAATGAACCCACTAGTGAGAACTGAAAACTGAGGTTTGCAAAGTCAGGTCTTTGGAAAACGACCATGAGATGTATATATTAAAAATTATAAAAAATCACTCCAGAAATCAGAAAGACTAGTTTTGTCTTCAGTTCTTCCTAAATAAGAATAATAAATTGGAAAATATGCAAGGCTAGATCACATTAGAGAATTCTCGTAAATTATATATTACATAGTTGGACATTAAACCGTTAATACAGGAAAGCTTCAGAGTATGGGTTTCCAATTTCCACTTTATGAATTTTTGTCAGTGCAGCTTCCTGTGGTCAGATGACGTATCCTGTCAGTGCCAGGCTTTTTTCCCCAAAATGCTTAATTGAATTTTAATGACATGCAGAATCTCACACACCGGTGCTTTGTTGAAAGGCAGTGCTAGAGACCATTCCAGTTTTTTGTTCCTGATTGTACCTTTGTGATTTCTTGCTGTATTAATTCTTGTGAGCATGTCTAATTTTCTCACCAAAGACTTAGCCACGTGAGCCTTAATTAAACACATTAGTAGTCATGGAACAATTAATGTAAGTCTTCCACAGAAAGAATTGGTCTGCAGGGAAGAGGAGTCAAACAGCTAGTGTACTGTGTGCTAGCACTTTATTTACAGAGGCCATGCAGAGAAAATCCCAAATCAAATCAATATCAGTTTGCCTGAAGAAGAAACTATCATGCTTCATGGACTGAGACACTAAAGTCTTCTTCTTGCCTATTACTCTTAATACACAGCCACTGTCCTGGAGCTTAATCAGAATTCATGAAGCTGCTAAGGTCGAGAAAGATTATTGGTCTTATTAAAGATGTAACAGCACCAGACTGAAAAGATGGAGCCTCCAGAGAGGATGGGAGCCTCCGGGGGAAGCCGAAGCAGCTACACTTCACTCTGTGTTTAGCTCTCACTGCCACGAGAAACCGGAGGCATTTTTCTTTCATAGACCAGGAGCTTGAAAGCCAGGGCACAGCTGCCCCATGTTGAGCACCTACAGCTCTTCACCTACAGCTGAAAAGTATGCCTTCCTGGTCATCATCAACAATGTTTTAATTAACTTTGGAGGCTTAATTCCTTCTTGAGTTAATCCCATCTAATGCTACTGGAAACAAAGGAGTGGCATAGGCGTAGCTGGATGGGAATTCAGAAATTGTAGGTTACAAGGATGTTGCAGATGGCCTAACTTGACTGACACAGCTAGTACTAGCACAGCGAGTAATCATCTAGGTATACTTTTATATCCTAGGGTTTTTTCTGTACTAATTCTAGAGTGCAAATTAATTGCTATGTTAATAGAAAATGTTGAGTGATAACAGTTGGACTAGAACTGGGGGCATTTTTTTTCTATCACTTGCCAAACTGAAAATATAAATTAAATTTGTTTAGACTGACCCAACATATTTTTTCATATTTTCATGGCGAAAAGAAAAACTGAAGAAGTCCCAATTTGAATAAGTTGTTCCTTTTGACAGGAAATTGCTTGTTTTATTCAGAAGCAACTAGAACACGAGAAATCAAAGCATTCAGTTCACAGAAATTTGGAGTTGGGGGTTTCCCCTGCTGAACCCTGCAAGGTTTTGCTGCTTCACTCACTGAAAGGCGAGAAACTGAGTTAAATTTGGAAGGATCCTTCAACCTCAGGGGCCAGGATATTTGGAGCTGAATCTCCCTCAGTCTCTCCTGGTACAACTCTTCCACCCTCCCTCTTCATAAAATATATAATAGATACTGGGTTAGTCAGAGCCTATCTCTGTAAGACAAACTCCTTACTTCTGGTCCTCATAATTTCTTTCCCACTGCCAAAGGATCAAAGGGATGGAAAGAAAGCTGGCAGAGAAGGAGAGGCACTGGCCCCGACAAGAAGGGCAGAAGAGCACGCAGCTGGACACTTTCAGGGTGATGACCTTGACCTCCTCCTCCTCCTCCTCCTCCTTCCTGTGCCCTGCCCTTAGAGCTGCTGCTCCACCCTGATGTTTACTCACATGCACAAAATACACCAGGAGCAGGGACTGGGGACCTCACCCCAGAAAGGAATATAACATCGTAATTGAAGGATGAATTTAGGTAGGAAATTAAAAATTTCAATTTAAAATAATCTCATGAAGAGGAAGGTCTTGGCCATACAGCTTCCAAGTTCTGCATCATTCAAGTGCCAGGTATTGCATCAAAGGAGGCACAAGCCTTTTTGTTTCCTCCTCCAGTTTTATTTATCTGGGTAAAAAAGCCAGCTGAAACCATTTGGCAAATCTGATGCAGATTAAAGTGAGGGGAAACTAAACTAAAACTTTTGATAATTACTGTAGTCATCTAAACCATTCACCCGGCTGAACACCACAGTGGTATTCTTACAGCGCACCTGTGCAGGCAAGACTGTCAAGCTAAACTGGAATTTGTTTTATCTCTCCACTGCAGGTGAAAATTAAAACTTAAAACCAGAAAGAAGTAGCACGTGTTTCCTGGCCAGCAACCACTCTCTTGATAACAGGTGACATGCAGCTGCTCTTATCAGGGTAAAAGCTGCTGCCAGAGAGGTAAGAAAGAATTTTTTGACTCATTTCCATTGCAAAACGTGGCAGATTGGTGCTGCATCAGCTGAGTGAGCTGTGCTGCTTGGAGGAATCCTTTCTGGCTCCCTGCGCTTTCCAGAAATGGTCCTTTCTATTGTGGTGTCTCCTTACATGCCAGCCCAGCCCATTCTTTGGTTGGTGAGGGGGAGCCACATCCTCCAGCAGGGAGAGCGAGAAGCCCAAGCCCTTGTTCCCTGTGCCTGTCCTCCAGGAATGCATGGCAGTGATGGAGCCATGAGCTGGACCACAGCTGTCCGTGTGCTTATGTGATGTACAAAGGGCTTATGCTGTGCTTGGATTTCATGTCAGTGAAAATGTCCCAAAAACCGTGGAGCAGGTTAATCTTTCAGTTCCACTGTGTTATTCAGATAGTGTCATAGATAATATTTACACTTACAATGTGTAGATTCTGTATTTATGATCTATCTGACTTACTGGAGAGGCACTTAATTGTGAAAAGGACACACAACTTCATCAAGAAAGTAATTCGAAAAAGGCCATCTCAATATTAATGAGTATTCATGAAGTATGCCCCATTGCAAAGATGAATTTTATTCTGATTTTCCTACATTAGAAAAGCAAACTTTTGCCTCTTGCAACACTCCTTTGAAATCAACATTGATAGTTTTTATGGAGCGAGGTCTAACCTTATCTTGCAGCTGTGGATCCACGTGTGTCAACCTATATATGTCATGTACGTTTTAAGCAAACAATTTCATGCAAAGTGTTTTATTTCAAGACTCAAACATTGTTCCAGGACAGGTAGTATAGGAGTGAGGCCAGGTGGGTGGACTGAAAGATATTTTCCAAGGCAAGGAAGGGACCATGGTAAAGCTCTCTCTGATCTTCTAGATGCGATTGTATAAAGACCAGTGAAGAGAGAGATTACTTATTTTAAAATACAGCAAACACTGTGTTCCCATTGATAATCCGTGCAAACCCACTGTGTGCAGAGCAGTATTTGTCCTGCACAAGAAATGCAAGATAGTCTCAATATATTGAGAGATATAATCTTAATATATTGGCTGAGAGACAGGAAATATCTGTTCAGCAAAAGAAAAAAAAAAGGGGGGAATGGGACAACTATAGAGTATGTACTATCTGCAGTAAGTATACTCAAAACCAAACACTTCAAAAGGGCAGAATTGCCTTAGGTGGGACTTCCTTGTCTTTCAAGGTAAACATACTAACATAACCAGTACCACAGACATCCTCTAAGAAATCATACATAGTTTGAACCATCTAGGATTCATTTGGGAAAACATTAAAAAGCATCTCAGAGAAAATCCATTGACATGTTTTATTGGTACGAATAGCTACACATTTTCTCTATGTATGTCACATGCTCAGTAACTCTGGAAGAAAGTAAGATATGTGGATAAAAAACAACTCATAATTCTGTCTCTCATCATCCAATTATTTTCTTGTAGAAGTTTGTTTCTCAAATAAGCCATGGACTTTTGATGTCCCATTATTATTTACAGGACAGCAGTAGATTGGAATCAAAGTTTCTCTTTTCAAACTGCTGATATATAACAGAATTTGGCACATCAAACAACTTCTTTGTTTTTCTTAAAAGTCTGTCGTGTAAATACAATAAGTAACACCTTTTCTCTCTTGAATCTATATGAATTCTTAATAGTGTCCTTATATAATCAATGTTTTTCTCCTAAAGATTCAGGTTTCCCTGTTCTGCAGAATACTTTTAATTAAGGCACACCCATAAACACTGGAATGCCGGAGGATGAGTTTTTTTGGAGCTGCTGCTGCATGCTTGTGAGTATGCTACACATCTTGAAAGAAAATGGTGGTTTCAAGATGAACCTAAATGTCTTATAACAGCTTTTTCTGTACTTTTAATTTATGCTACTTTTGAACATGTTAAATTTTAGTTTATATGTAGGCTCAGCCCAGTGCTTTTCTACCAAGTGTGTAGGGGAGTGATGCACTACAGGCTGTAATTTAGGGGCAGGTTGGAACTGCCTGAAATACGTGTATCTTCATAATTCATTCCTAAAATGCTATTATTACCTGAACTCTCTCTAGTTTCATCACTAAATATCCTTTTCTTCCCTCTGCACTGGGGTAGAAAGGCAGTGGGAGGGAAGCAAAGTTATTTTTACTTCCGTGGCTGCCAAGCTGCGTGCCAGAGGCTTCAAGAGCCCACGCAAGCTGGGGGATAGAGCTGGGCTGCCAAGGGCTGTGCTAGCTCTGGGCAAAGCAGGGATTTTCCAAACACTAAGACATCCTCAGAAAGATGGTGCTGGACTACATTCAAAGTCAATACACAAATACTAAAAGCCTCCCTGCCTATTGTAAACATTTAAAAGTGAGAGCTGTGTGTTAATGTGGTGCTCAGATGTCACAGCAATGTCCATTCCATGCATCGAATCCAGTGCCTGTATCAAAGGGCCAAAGTGATCACACTCATGTATGTATTGCTGTTTCTAAATACATTACTATTGCAAAAGCTCAGCCAATTGGATCTTTGCTCTTATGAACTTCATGGTTATTTTTGCATAGTGGCACAGTCCCTCCTGTACAAGTATTTAAGTTCCTTAGTGTTTCTATGAGCCTAATGCCAATTAAAATTCATTATTTGCATATAATAAACTGGGATATTTTTAGTGTTATTTAGCATAGCTAGCTTGTATATATGGCAAATAGCAACAAAATAGACATTTAAATGTAATTAATTGTTTGAGGGGAATTTGTCAATGAGAACTCTTCTTGGAAAGTTGCTGCTTGAAAGAAGGAAAGGTGTTTTATTTGGGAACTTAAACCTCCAGTGGATAATATGTTCCAGATTTTTGGACTATAGGGTGGACAAGGTAAGCTTCTAAATCTTCCCTACTTTGAGCATGTCACTGCTAAAATTAGGCAGCAAGAAGCTTAATTTATAGTAATGTAAGAATGATAAGCAGATAATGGCATTTGCACAGCAGTTATGGGCTGTTTATCCACAGGGCTATTGAGGAAATGGGGAAATGCCTGGGAGCTGGCGAAACACTAACAACAAAGTGGACTTCCACTGCATAAAACACAGGAATAGGACTTGTGATTTTATTTTCAAGGTCTCTTTGTGTAAACTCAATTATTACTACCTACTAGGGAGCAAAAATTTTGAAAATGTCATGTTGTTTTCATCTACACAGACACATATTTTCTGAGTGGCAGAAGACAAAAACTGGCTCTCTGAAAGTTGCTTGAAAAATAATCAGTTCCCACACAAATTCAAGATAATATTTAATTTTTTTGTCAGTGTCCAAGGATCTTAGTATTATTTACACTTCAGACATGAGACTGGAAACAGTTTTAAAATTTTTACCTGTCACATTGATTCAAATTACATGATAAATTTTTACATATCTCTCATATTGATTCAAATTATGTAATAGCCTCTCCATGTTTAAAAGCAAAAGTATGTTTCATTTATAAATACAAACATTTAATTTAAATAATCCTATCCTGAAATCAGCTTCACACACCTCTGCCTCTTCTTATCCATGTTATCAGTTCTTTCTTTTTCAAGAGAAGATCTAACTAACAAATCCACGTTCTTTCTCCTTTCCTTCACTCTCCCACTTTCTTCTCTCACTCCCAGTCCTTTTTCCTGGCAATTCTTATCAGATTTTCATTTTATCCCTCCCCCTTTACCAGTAATCCTGTAATTTTCTCTTTGTAGGGTTTTTTTCCCTTGTTCTTTCTGTGTTGTAACTCTTTACAAACATGCCAGTATACATGGAATGATATCAGTCTCATCCATATTTTTTAAATCCTACATTTGACCTAATTTTGCTCTCATATTTCCGCTGAGTTTTCCCACTGTCTATAAGTTTTAAAATTAAATAATGCATTGCTTGGAACTATGACCTCAGATGGCTTTCTGCCAACTTCACCTTTTCCCAAGTTGTCTTTAATTTCAGCTGTGTACACCCCATTCAGCTCTTTTGAAGTCATTATTAGTGATGTGACTAAATCTCAGGACTCCTTCCACCTCCACAGCCTGTGATGTTATTGATCATATTGTGACTCAGAAATATTGTCCTCTCTTGACTCACCATTGAAAAGATAGAAAGGTGTTTTTTTCTTTTCTTCTTTTCTTTTTCAAATCACTGCCAATTCCTTAACCTTTCTTTCAGCTATGGGACATCTCCATCCTAAATTTCAATACGATTCCTCACCAGGCTTTTTTTACTTCTTATTATTTTACTTGTGTGTTTTCCTAGGTGATTTCTTGCAATTTCACCAATGCAACTGTCATATCTAGAATGCAACTTCTCCACTTTTCATTATCTCTACCTGATTTCCCCTTGAGTCTAAAACACCGAAATCAAGATAACCTTCCTGAATTGTCTCTCTGATTTTATCAGCCCCTCTCAGTATCCCTTCCTGGAATTCATTCCCCTTCAGTGCCATTTTGAATAGAAGTTAGGAGCATCCATTGGGCACATTTTATTTCATATCTTACTGTGCAGTTCATTGTTCCAAGCTGGCAATGCTGTTTTCAGTTGCCCATACCTCTTTGTCTCTCAGAAGTTCTTTCATATATATTTATTTATTTATATTCATATACATATATTCAGGTTTTCTTCTAGACCACTAAACCCAAAAGAGACTTTAAAAAAGACTATGAAACCTTCCTTCAAAGTTATCTCAAATCCCACTACTTTCCTGATGCATCCAGGAAACAGGCTGTGGCATTTTCAGTGGGGAGAGCTTGTTTTAATTTATTTGTAGATTTTTTAAAATACTGGATGCTACATTTTACAGTATAAATATCTAGACTATACTAAATACATACTCTTCCTCTCTTGTTCCCATCTTGTGGGTTTTTTTCTTCAGTTTCTCTTATAAATATTGCAAGGTTTTTTGCTTTAAGAAGTGCTTTTTGGGTGTGCACGATAACCAGTACAATATCCCATGACATGACAAATAATACTAACTTAATTTTTTTAGCTCTACTCACATGACACTGATGAGATTTCAAAAAGCACTTACTCTGCCCAGACTCATGTAGGAGCATATGCACAACAATAAGACTCAGTGCTAAATAATGTGATGGCGAAAAATAATTAAGTTCAAAGATGTCAGATGGTTTGATACATTAATACTGTCAACTCATTTCATAGCATTGAAACATTGTAAAAATGTAGTTTGAAAACAAAATCGTTGCAGTATTGCACACTTCTATCAATATCTTTTCACAATCAGGATTTCACCCCTGTTTTTAGGATAGTGATGTAAATAAGGATTCCCACTGCTGCCAGCCAGAACTGTCTATATCACAACAGAAAAAGGGGATGGAGAAGTACTTATTTTCTGTATATATACAAAGCCAGACAAAATAGGATCACAAGTAATTAATAGGTAAGAAAACAGTTGAATTAAAGTTGGTTAGCAAATATTTTGATTTTAATTTCTTAAATGTGTGAGAATCTCAGACCATTGCTGATCAGCATATTCTAATTTGATATAAACCAAAAAATACCAAATACATAAAGCTTGAGCTCCCTGGATTGCATAACTTATAAATCACTTCAAGAGCATCAAGTGTGAAAGGTGATATGAAAGTGCAAGTTGTTAACCACCGTCGCAGCTGACTGAGCATTTTGTTTATTCTCTAACCAGATTCTGCTTCGGGAGTCTGTGCCACAACTAATTAACCATAATGCTTTATAATTGTATAAACAGAATATATAACAGATCTTTATGATATATAATTAATTCTGCCCTTAAGGAAAGCTTTTATAAGTCAAACCATGTGCTGTTTGAGAACTGCCTCTTTATGTTCTCCCTTACAAGATAGGTATATTTCCCTGCCAGTGGAGCTCTGGGAACATTCTAGAAAACAATGTTCGTTAAGGCCAGCCAGGTGTTTTCTTGCAGACTGACTGCTGGGAGCCCCATCTCTGAAGCTGAGGTGGCTGCAGCTGCCTCTGCTCCTTCCTTTATGCAGACTGCAGTGAGGAAAGGCAATTTGGTACATAAAGTTTTCTGGTTTTAAAGATCAAACTCACTTGCTGTTGTCATGCAGTAGTTATTTGTTTAATCTTTAGTTTTGTCAGCTTTACTTTTCTGTACTTTTTTGTGTATTAAATTCCAGGCTGAACTCAATCATTGCTGCAAGACCAGAAGAATAACCCAGACAAACACAAATAATTTGTTTCTGGATTATGACCCATGAATAAGCGCCACTCAATATGGTTAGAGGATGGAATTCTCCCATATGCTGTTTGATGTGCTTGTCCCTCCTGTGGAAAAAAACCCAACCCAACAACAAATGGACATACACGAATTCAGGAGACCTGGGAGATCAGACACCTGCTTTCACTATAGGAAGACCTCCTTTCTTGAAGTGACAGAACAGACAAGATCCATCTCTAAGACCTGTTCAATCAGGTGTGAGTCACCCTCACATTGGGCCTGGAGCTTCGTGTGTCCCAGCCCAGAGCAGGTAGCAAAATCTTGGAACACCAGGCTTAGCAGAGCTGCAAGTACAGTGAAAGGCTCCACTAGACTGTTTGGAGAGAAACCCTGTCTTTGTAAAATGCTAATCAGAGCCAGCAAATTTCTGAGCATCCCAAAATGAGAAACTCTCATCCACCTAGTACTCTGCTGATGGTCTAGTAGGAGATCCATTTCCAAGGACCACTGTGCGTTGGGACATCAGTTCACGCTTTGGACATCTTACATGTACATAATAAAAGAAGTTAATATGAAGAGAAGTTGTTTGCTGGAAGAAAAGAAGGAAAGAAAGAGAAGAAATGAAAGAAAGAGTGAGCAAAGAGCAGAAGCCTCCTTGATCTAGCCATCACTTGGCTGAATGGGAGGCACAGGTTCACATTACACTCCTCTGGAATGATAATCACACCCTTCTTTGTGGCTGACACACCACTGGGAGGATTATCTTTGCAGGGCAGCCCAGATCCTTCTCACTGATAAAGCTGCTGTATCTGAAGAGTATTTGGCAGAACTGTCACCGTACACACAAACAGAGGAGCTGACTCTCCTCACCTCAGAGGCTTGGTATGGGGAGGAGTCTGCATCAGCTCCTGTGCCCTCCACATCAACTCTACACATCACCTATGTAACCTGGAGAAGAAAACACTGTTTCCTTGGGGACCTTTGAGGTGGTTTTATTAATGCATTTCCAAACCTTTTGAGGTAACATTTTTAAGGTAACAAGCTTTTTCTTCACCCATTGATTTCCCACCCATATCTACTTCTAAATACATAATATACAGCTTTCTTCTGTGTCCTTGTGAGCTAAGAAATCACAAAAAAATTCTTCAAAATTTCAAAATTAAGAGATACCTCTTCTTCTACCCTTACATGATCAACTGTACTTCTAACTCCCTTTCTCTAGACTTCTTACAATGAGTTGTCACATATCACCATTTTTCCAGATACATTTTCTATTTAACATTCCCTCTCATGTAACAGAGATACACTGTCTGTTGGTAGAACCAAAGCCCTAACTCAGTACACGAGGGGAAGGTCTTCCCCTTGAGACCTTTCATCAAGTGCTTGTAAGAACTGAGCAATTACATCAAGGAGTTCATTTCTGCATGATGACACTGATTCCCATTGTTTATTGGAATCTTCTATCTCCACCAGTAGTGGTTACATTATATCTTGAGCATCAGGGAAGTAATGTATTTCTACACCTACTTGGCTGGCAAGTACAAGTTTGAATTTCTTCAAATAATATGTGTGCTTTTTGCCATTTAAGACTAAAAAGAATCTGAAGAAATTATCCAAAAGATGTCTTTCATTGGAACTGCTCTAATCTCTCAGAGAAAGAACACTTTTTATGGCCAAATAATGCTTATAGATAGATTTGCCAAACAATGCTTTTCTTTCCAAGGACTCATAAATCTCAGATTACTTTTGAGAGTAGTAAATGTTGCAATAATGCTGTCCTTGATTACAGGCAAGACTATAACAGCTCTGACTGGTAGTGATTCCATAATTATGTTTGATTACAGACAGGCTCTGTGCAATGCAAGGGGGTTATTTGTTGCCTTCTATCAGTCCTGGATTCCACTGGAGACCAAGAGCACACCATGCCAGCATACACAGCTTACTCAGCTGCCTTCCTCAGAGCTTTGTCACTAAATCATAGCATTTAATGCAGGACTTGTGATAATTGGGTGTGCAAAACCTTTTATGGAACTGTAATTAAGCCACTGTGTAACTACATCAGTGATGGCCACTACCTAAGAGGATCCTGAATTTCAGCAGCCCTTGAGGATTTGATCTTGCATCCTTCCTAGTGTGCAGGGGCTAAAGTTACTCATGCCTTTATTACAATGACAGTAAGAATCACAATGATAGTGAGAAATAAACTGTATCCATAACACGGTCCACACTTTCTATTACAAAAGAATTTTTAAAAAGGAAAAGCTCCATTAAGTCAAGCAGCCCTCCCTCTGCCAATGAACAACAAAAAAAAATCATGCCTTACAATTATTCTCCAGTGCTTTGTTTATTTGGTATTAAATGACTCATGGAATAAGGTTTCCACCTCTCCCCGTGGGAGATTATTCCAGCTGCTGAGACCTACTAGCAGCTCCCTTTCTTTTTTTTTTCTCTTTTAATGATGCTGAAGTTTTGCATTCTATTTTAGTCTGGGATGTAAAAGAAACAAAGGAAATTCACATCCCCAAATTTGCTTTAAAATGCAATTAAAGCTGTTGACATGGATTCAGAAATCCAAGGAAACATGCAGTTAAAAAAGGAATGCTTCATATATTTCACTTAAATACTGTGCCACCTCAGTAGAACACTTCTAAGCTAACTGCACACTTCCTTGTTGTTACTGGTTTGTTCCTTACTGTTATGCAAATACACTTTTATTGTATGTAAATTAGCATTAGGCAAACTCTTAAAGCCTGTTTTATAGCTGTCACACCAACAAACCACATTCGCAAATAAATATTTGTTTCTACAGGCAAATATATGACCTACCTGGAAATAATAATTATTTCCAGCATTTTGACTCAGTGCTGTGACTCTGCTCTGGCCCCACAACCTGTTACATGCACAGAAGGGAGCATTCTTACTAAGAATACTTTGCTTATAGAGTAGCATACCCTAAGATTCTTTAAATATGGCTCTCTAATGCATTTTATTGTTATTATTCTTACCAGGCTGCAAAATCTATTTAAAAAGGGAATATTCTCCTGCTTTGAAAATTCAGAGACAGTGTGTTTACCTTCCACTAACAGTTGTGGAGTCCACCATGCCAGTCAACAGCATCCCATTTGGCTGGTAAAGGAACAGTGATGATAAGTTCCAAATAAAGTTTAGTGCTGTTTGTTGTGCCTAGAAAGAAAAGTTGTGGTGAACAAAGCTTTATTTGTCAGAAACAGTGAAGTTGGGTAACTAGAGGGGTAAAAGCAACCCAGGAAAGGACTCTCTGAAATGAATGCTGAAGTTCCCTAACCCTCAGATTTGCCTTTTAAATCAGTATTGTCAAGATGTACCCTTATTAACACCAGCACAAATCTGACAGCTAGGGCACTGGTGTGGTAGGGGCATTCATGCTTAATGCAGTTCAAAAGAAAACAACACAAAACCAGATACAGACCAAATCAAGAAATCTTAATAGAAAGATGTCAGGGACTCTACTATCAGACACTTTTTACTGTTTTAATGGATCATAATGGCTTCAAATCTACCTCGTTAAGGGGATACTGCTCATTTAAAAAGTTAAATGTCATATAAATCAAAGTACTATGCAGTACATTTCTGCTTTCCTAATACCCTTAGCAAGGTAACTGCTCACATGAAATGGTGCTTCTCCTTTCTTTTATTATATTGGTGTGATCAGTAATAGATAGAACAATATCATTATATTCAAATTGCTACTGGTATTTGCTTAGTGTTTCTACCTTTTCCATTAAAGATACTATTGCTGTACATAATATACAGTACCTAAGTACTTTGAAAACAATTTTCCCCCCACAGATGGTTCTATGATATAGCATGAAACTATTTTAAGGAATAATTATTTTTATTATGTCAACATGAAGTGTTGCATTATTTTGCTATTATTATTCATACCTTCTAGATAAGAGACTGGCAAGAGAAATTATAGTAAAGAACAGCTAGAAGTGTCCATTACATTTGACATGGCAAGTTATTGGAATACCAACCATTTTACCATGTTTCAGTCAGCTTCACTTTGGTGTATAGCAACCACACATACTTTTCCAAAAGTGTCCTCACACTGAATGCCTAAACATGGGGGAAAAAATGGAAATAAACCTGCAAAATCCCTCAGCTCCTCCTTTGAAATAACTTGAACTTAGTCCCAGCTGTGCAAATGAGAGTTTTTTCCAGATGATGAACTGGGGAAGAGCGATGAAGATGGTGGTTGAGTCAAGTAACCAAACTCAGAATACTAATGTAGGGCAGGATTGCTGCCTGGAGAAAACTCAGCTTCCCACGGGGTACAGTCTGACATGGTTAACTTGCTAGCCAAAGGAAAGTGGTGAATGGAATTACCTGTACCAATGAATAGAAAGAAAAACTTCAGACTGAATTCGGAGCTAGAAGGAAGGCTTGGTGATTTTAGGTGTGAGTTGAATGTTTGCTTTTATGTTAAAGCAGATGCCTAAGGAATACATAATTCAAAAGTCCCAAGTGGTTAGCCTATTTTCCTGAAGAAGAGAATGTAGCAGTAGGTCTGATTCCAGATGAGATAAGACTTTGTTATAACAAAGGTAATGTTAATGGGCAGGTTCTGGTTTAAGTGAGTTATTCAGTATCACAAAAAGGCTTCTGACAGATAGGAAAAAAAGACAATTATCCAAAATGGTATTCAATTTTCTTAAGGGAAAATCTTATGGCTGGCTCATGTTCTGTAGTTTCCTGGCTTGTTCATTATGCAGTCCTCACTCCTAGTGACAATCTTTTGCACTGAATGAAATAAAGTTAACAATAGCATTTGACTAAAAAGAAAGTACTATAATACCTTCTGGCTGAAATTAGATTGTAAACTTGATTCTGAAATTTTCCAGTTTGTGAGTTATCATAAATACTAAATTTGACCTAGTATAAATACTGCTGGACCATAGGTCTAACAGGCCTTTACTTAATGTATTTTCCCCATATCCAGGAAACAAAGACAGAAGAAAAGGAAATCTAACACTTGACCACATGCTTGACCCTAAATTGGATGATCAGCAGTGTTAAGGTAAGTCCTCAGTAGTGGGTTTCCTTTTGTTGTTGGAAGATAACTTGAGCATGTTGATCACTTGAAAGTGATCATGAGTTGGAAGTCTCTTCCCTGGTGAGTGTCAACAAAGCCAGCAGTGGGGATAATGATGTTGTATCAGCAGCCCTGGAGAATTCAAGGGCTCAAATGTAAAGTAAGTCCCAGGAGGCTTGAGGATAGAGAGTGCTCAACTCCTCTGAGGAGATCATATCTGTGCCACTGAACATTTGGGAGCTGTGAGAAGATGGAGTGTGGTTGATGAACGCAGTGTTTGTCTGTTAAAAAACGTTATAGTAAAAATAATTCCAGATATATTTTTCCCCATTACTGTCTTATTCTAGGTAGAACTTTGTTTAAAGGCAAAACACTAAAGGCCAAAAACTAAACCAACACCTCCACAGCTTGAGACAGACATTTTCTAGGAAAACAGGCCACTGCTGCTTCAGCAGAGCTTCTCCAGATAGCAGTTGTATTTCACACAGGGGCCCTTACTACAGGTGGTGTTCCCGTTCCTGCCCAGGGATGCTCCAAGTCTGCAGAGGCAAGCCTGATTCAGCCTCAGTTTTGTCATTTGAGAGCTGCAGTTTGGGTCTTTAGGGGTTGTTCTAGTCTTTGGCCACAGATAATGCTTTCTGGTCATCATCTCTTTCAGAATATTACTGTGATGTAAGTACTTCTTGTTATTTCTCTCTTCCCAAATATAATATTTCCAACTGTATATTCATTACAAATAAGTGAAACACAGGGAATGGACCTGAACATACATGAAGATAAATGCACCCTTTCTCATTACTGTTTTGTGTTAAATGCTGTGTGAATACCTCAGAGACAGTCACAAAGGACTTGATTGTAAGTGGCGTGGGCAAAGGGCAGCAAAGATAACATAGAAGGAGATAAGAGAGACATAAAAATAATGAAGTAAGCAGGTAGATACACTGGGAGGCTTACTGATAGCCTTATGCCCTGGTAAGAGCCAAGAAACAAAAGGTATGTCCAGATTTGAAGAGTTTGCCCTCTCTGAAACCTTCAAGTAGGAATAAAATAATGATTAGGACTGAACAGTGTATAGTGACTGCTTAAAACTTCTCACTTTCCATGGCTCATGGCACTCATGTAAATCTGTTTCTGATCTCGAGAGATGAACCTATTATCAATTGATTGTAGTAGGAGAGATGTGAGGAGCTTTACTTCACTCTTGCCTGTCACTGCCCCACTCCTTGTGTTCACTCCCTTGCTGTTGTGCTCTTGCTGTGATGTATAATTTCCATGGCTCTCAGGATGCCTCTCCCAGAAGCTGTGTTAAGGATGACATTGTCTCCCAGAAGGATTTAAGATTCAGAAATACCTGTTACCTCCAGTATGAACTCCCTTAAGCACATGCCAGCTGACAAGGTAGTTCCTTAAAGTGGAAAAGAGAAGTGAGAAATGCCTTTTATGTGGCTTTTGGAAAGCTGAAAAGGGTATTTAAGGCAAATACAAGTTTATGAAAGGTATGAAGATTCTGATAGGAGCTCAGTGTTTACTTTACTTTCCCTGTAATATCTTCTTAATATTACAGAGCAATGGTACTCCCTGAGGGAAGTACTCTGAAACCTAGATGAAAAACAGTGAAAAATTCAACAGTTGGTATCCTACTTTAAAATACAGAAGAATACTCTCTTCATCTTTTCTGAAATCACTGTTTCCTAGGCACATGGCATGGTATTGTACTATGTACGCTAACTCTAGTTCAGAAGGAATTAGGATGGAAATAACTTTTGGGGAGTGAAATCTCCCCAGTACAGCAATTGATGTGCCTGGTAGCAGTTTGGCTGGAAGCAGTCCCAGTTGATCTGTTCCTCTCTGGATGCTGTGAAGGCAAGTGAAGTGGTGGTTCAGTTTGGACAAGTAAGGCTGTTGCATGGTCATCAGCTTGTTTGGATATTTTACACTGACATACCCTGTGGTTTGGGGTGCGTGTGTGTGTTCCTGTTTTGGGGCTTGTGGGATTTTCTTTGTCAGACATTTACCTTGTCTTTATGCATCTGTTCTTCCTATCCAAATATTTTGCTTGTTTGATGTGCAAGAACATGGAAACTGTAAAATTGCACCATTGTAAAATAGTACTTAAACAGACAAATTCAAGAGTTATACTAGTCCATCCTTATTTTAGTCTGATGTAACCCTGAGCATTGGCAATAGCTGGAATGTATCAGCTATGATCTTAGTCAAAGATGTACTTTCTTTCTCAGCTGACACCAAGTAATTTTTGATCTGTAAGACACTACTGTATCAGCAATGTTATCTGACAAAGTTACACGTATAGGAAAATGTGCTTACTGTGTAAAACACTACTGATATTACTGTGGGCAGACGGCTACTACAGGTGAATGCTTTCCAGTCATTTTGAGCCCAGTGCAGTGAAGCAGAAAAAAATAAGCTAGATGGACTTCATAGCTGTGATTAAGCACACTGCAAAATCCTTGGGGGAAAAAGTCTCTACAGCCCAGTTTTACAAAGAAATTTGGCTCATGCTAGCAGGAAACAAAAAGACCAGACTAATGGAAAAATATGTGGCTGCTGATTTTTCTTAAAATTGATTTATTCAAGTGGCTTTGTTGACTGAGCACATGTTCACGTGGATGTACGGTGTATTATTCCAAGCCTTTCTGTAACATAACCGTGCTGACTGCATCACATGGTGCTAGTGCAAACAAAGTCTCGCTAACAGCCCATGAATAGAAGCATTTTCTGAGCATACAGTTTCTCATTGGGACTATCGACTGATCCCTGGGCTACCAAGGGGTAAGGATAGCTATGGACAGCTTTGAAGTATAGAATAAGTGTAGTAATCTGAAGTGTGCAAGACAAAAATGAGTGTTTATTATATAATCAAAAAGGGTACAAGGCATATAGTTAGTCCTGTGATACTTTTAATTGATTACTGATTGGAAGGTGGTATCTAATATAGAAGAGTGTATCTTGTTAAACATTCTACTTCTATCTCTATTCTATCTATATATATTATATCTATATATCTTCTAGCTATATATCCTTTTTGTTCTAATGTTTGAATCTGAGAGGCCATCACTGAGCTGATTTCTTCCACATAGCAAGACTCTCTGCATTTTCCCTTCTCCTCCATTAGCATCCTATTTGCATCAGATCCAAAATAAGCACTGCTTTCTTGATGGACTCAGCTCAGCTTATCTTTCTGATCTTACAGCCATTTATTTTCTTGGCTATTAAGCTACTCATCCTAATGTTCATTTTGTTTCTCATTTAATGGGAGCTCTTTTTCCTAGAACAAAAGCACTTTTTAAAAATTTCACTGTGAAACTTTTTACTTTCCTCTTGACATTCTCCAAGAAGTGTTTTTGGATGTACATTAGGAAAAAAATTATAATATTCTAGATACACTTACAGGAAATTATGAAACCACACTTACTCGGACTTTGAAGAACATCTTGACTTTTCTACAAAAGTAAAAATATTGTCAAAGCTTGATGGACGTGAACGGAGTTTGTTGCAGGAAATTTTGGCTGTTTCTGAGCCTTCCCTGCATGGGAGTGGAGTAAGCTGCAATAGGCAGACAGTCCTCTGGGAATAGGGACAGCGCAAGATTTGGTCCGGAACACTGGCTCTCTTAAGTCAGTGTTAAGTCGGCATCCCGGTAAAGTACACTTGGAGCTCAGAAGCGCATGCTGCCCCTTGCCCATCGCGGCCCCGGGGCCGTTCTCCCCGCGCTCCAGGGACGGTCACCGCATCCCAGCGCCGCAGAGCCGGCCCGTGCCCGCCCCTCGCGCCGCCGCCACATCCCACTTGCCCCGGCCCCGCCTCCCCGCCGCCGGCCCCGCCCCCACCGCGCTGCCCGCCGCCATTGGTTGACAGCGACGAACGACGGGGCCCCTGGCCAATGGAGACCGCGCTGGTGCCGCGGTGGCGCCCAATGGGCTCGCGCGCCCACCACCCCTGCCCGTCGCGGCCGAGCGCCGGGGCTGCGCGGTGCCATTCGGAGGGCGGGCGGCGCGGGGAGCGGATGGTGCTACCAGCGGCTTCGGGGTGCTGGCGGGGGGAGGAGCAGGGGC
>VYZT01024442.1:4638-17143 GCA_013400735.1 Pomatostomus ruficeps | reverse complement strand
ACCGCCGCCCAGCGCGACGCCGCCGCTGGCGGCGGGTGGCGGCGGAGCGGAGCCGGGCAGGGTGAAGGGCAGGCAGCGGCGCTCGCCGGAGAGCGGCGGCAGCAGGAGGAGCAGCTCACCTGAGAGACGGAGCCCCAGCTCCCCGGTGTACAGAGGTAAAGCACCAGGAGAAAGCCGGTCCCGCTTCCCTGCCCCGCGGGGGTGCTGGCCGGGCTGGGGCCGCCCAGCCTCCGGGCACCCTGGGCTCTGCTTCCCGCTGTCGGGCTGCGCCCTGCCTTCCCCCCGGGCCAGTGGGGGTGGGACACTGCGGGAGTCCCTGCCCGACGGGAGGAGTCCCGCTGGAGCCTTAGGAAGCGGGTCGGGGGGCGAGGGTGAATCCTCAACCCTCCACCCCTGGGGCAGGTGTCGTGCCCGAGTTTGCCCTGCCAGGAAGCGGGGGGAAAAGCACTTGGTCCCGCTGCTCTCCCCCGGGATGGGGGGAGGCGACCCCTGAAATATCCTTCTCGGGCACGGTGAGAATCCTGCTTAGGAAAAACACCTCCGTGACCCCACCCACGCCGGCCTCGGGAGCAGCGGAGCGGGGCGAGCCCCGGGCCGCCGGCGGCCCTCCTCTCCGGGGGGAGAAGCAGTCGGGGGCTCCGGCGGGGGTGCTGCTGCTTCCTATCCTTGCGTCGGGCCCTGGCAGCGGCGGTGTGTAACAGGGAAACGAACCTAAAATTAACCCGCTTCCCTGTCTCCAGCTGTAACTGTTTAGTAGGGGTTAGATTTATATCTGGGGTGTCATAACCCGGTTCTGAAGTGTGTGTTAAAACCAAGCTTCAAACGCTCTTCCTTTCTGCAGAGCTCGGTTTCTTAAAAGACCTGTATTTCTGTAAGATCGTAGGTTAAAAGATGTGATGTTTTCAAGCACAGGGTCCAAAACAAGGAAATTCTCATACGAAGGTGCTTAAAAACAAGCCTGTCTCCTTGTGGTATTTAGTACTAAATCCTTGAGACCGTAAAAAACCCCAACCAAACAAAATCCACTACAAACAAACCCCCAGTGTAGCCAAAATAGGCCTGTGAAGTTTAAAATGTAAAATTGGTTCCTAGCAAGTCCAGCTTAACCTGCGTCAGGTTGTCTGTTAAATTATTGAATGTGTTAAAGTGGCAGTGGCCATCTTACCTCCCCTACTACTCCCTTCTGCCTTCCCCCAACACTTCAGCAGCTGAATGAATTGGACTAAATGCACTTTTTATGTTGCCCTGCTGTAGCTATCCGGTATCGCACATCGTCTTTTTCTGGGAATGCTTTCTGTGGTCCAGTGCCCCTTCCTTTTTCTGTCCCTTCCATAAGTCTTACTGTGTGTGATTTCTGTGGCAAATTATGGTCTGCGTTGGGTGCTAGCATGTCTTGTAGCAGTGGAATCTTACCTTCTTCCCTCTTCAGTTTTTATGTGTAGTAAACCCTTCCTATCTGTAGTATTTGTAACTTCGGCAGATCTGTCATCAGAATCGTCCTAGGTCGGGGGCAGCATTTTACAAATGAGCAAAATGTCACTGCCAGTTACAAATGGAGTTAATTTGCCCATGCATCGGCTTATGCAGATGACCTATTTGCTTGTGTTATAATCTGACCAGAGATACTTCATAATGTATTTTTAAAAAAGAGAATCTATTTCTGCAGAGTGTTTTGCATGCTTGAAAATGGAACTGAGCTTCTGTGGTTTTGATTCATTCAAGCTCTATTTGAAATTTTAAAGATCATATTTTTCCAACTGTATGCGCCGCTAAATGTAGATTTCCTTTTTGCTTCTTAAACCTTTGGAAAATGCTAATGGGAAACTAGGAAAAAACAAAATATTGGTGCGTTTGAGTAGTCATGGTGCTGATGATGAGCACTAAATTATTTAATTATGGGAACCCGCAGGAAAACATTGTAGTGGTGCAGTGTATAAAGCCTACGCTTAAGGTGTATTGACGAGGGAGGAATGTGGGCACTTACCTGCAAGCAAGAAAAATACTGCAAAACTGTGAAGTACTTCATGAATGTGTACGAATTTTTTGTTGGAGAGGAAATTTTAATTATAGAAAGTGGTTTCAGTCTTCTTCATCTTGTGGGCTATTTTAGCCTTAATAAATCAGACTATAAATTAGTGCTGAATGACTTTTCTGTCATTAAACTTGTTTGAGCTTGCCTCCTGGTGAACCGCGTCAGCAGCACACAGAGCTTGGTTTATATACACTGCACTCGATTTAACGAGTGCAGTGTATAAAATCATAAACGGTCCGTCAAGAAATGCACCCTGTAATCTGTATGCACTGCAAAGAATTCGTTCCCCCTCCTCCAGGTCAAGCCAGCTGCTGCTGCAGAAGCTGACATCCTCTAGCAAATCCTGAATGAATGAATGAAAACAACGTGATCGCCCTAATAATGACCACAATTGCACACGTCAACAGCTTTATTTTACCGAAATACAGGCACCATTTTCTAGCGGGCGAGAGTAATAAGATACTCTGTTTCTTCAGTCTTGCAAATGAAAAAAGGTTACCAAACCTCCCCTTCGCCTACTCCTCTGCCCCCCAAACCTAGAGCTGTTTTTGCACAATTTGGAATGTAGTTCTACGCCATGGGGCAGTATTTTGTCTTTTGTTTCCCTGCTTGTTCTCAACATTTTAGTACAGGATGTGTGGACACTAAAAACATGTTTGTAGTCTTTATGGTGATAGTAGTATATAGAAAATTGATTGCTGAACTGGAGGACTACTGCAGTAATAATGGAGGACTTGAAAAAAAAATTAAATGTTCCATTTTCAGACATGGACCATTTTGCAGTGGCTTGTTAAACAATGCTACTCCAGCTATTTATAGTTGTTATCAGTATGCAAGTCTTGGGGAAGTGGCTTGATTAAGTTTTTTTGTCAGTTTTTCAAAGCCATTTCCCACTGCTGTAAAATATGAGATTAGGCTCTAGGTTTAATCCTGTTGTTTTTCTCACCAGTGCAGGAGATGTGTTTGTCTTTGGCTCTGCAGTCTGACTTGGATTGTTTCAGGAATCTGCTCGTTCTAGAGACTGCTTATGATGCTGATGGATATTCTCTAAGACGCCTGCCCCTTCCTCACCTTCTTTCAGCCTTTTTCAGGATAGGTTCCTTGAACTGGCTATCCTACTAAGCCATTTTGTGTGGATATTTTAGCGATTTGCCAGAGGTTCTTTTATAAAGTGATTTCTGTGAAAACACCCCAGTTTTGTGCCTCTACAGGTCAGAGCAACTACCATTGCAGGCACTGACATCACTACTACATGAATGAAAGCAGCATGGTCTGTTTTTTCTCCCATCATCATGTTTTCTACCCCTTCTTTCTAGTATACTGTCAATTTTTTTGTTCTGTAGCAACACCCTGTGTTTTCAGGACTGAAACTTGAAATAATCCAATGATATTTTCTTTTAAGCAATTTTGGGGATTTTTAGTTGTTAGGAAACCACCAATGCCAGTAGCAGTATTTGGTTAGTACTGTTACTGAATGGGTGAGAAATCGTGAATGTTATATATATTTATATATATATATATTTAAGGTGCTAGGGAAAATAAAGGAAAAAGAGGGGAAAAACCTATTGATATCAGGACAAATCTGCAGTGTGTAAGTCTGCACCTTTTCTCTTTCTTGAAATGTGTTTATTCCTTACTAGTAGATATTTTTTGTAGTGTGTGTTTATGTTTTGGAGAGCTGGCAGTGGAAAAAGGGTCTGGTTGAATGTAACAACACATGGTTTTCTTAGAGGGAATATATCTGTTAGATCTCTGAGTGCATAAAAGTAATGTCAACAGAATCCGAAGCTGTGTGGCTTATCACAAAGGATGTTCCGGTAATAATCCAAAAAAGCCAAACCCTTGGACATGTCAAATAAAACTTGCTACTTGCTTATGGACACATTTTTTTAAAGAAAAAAGCAGGTTGTTTTCTTGTCTTACCTGGACAAAATCAGACGTTTCTGCTGTTACGTAAAGTAGCTTGTATAAATATGAGAGTGGGTTTCCTGTTTAGTTTCTTTTTTTTTCACAATCTGTGAATATTTTGTATGCAAGGAGGGTGTAAATGACTTCTGTATGATTCAAACTCAACACTGCTCTCAACAAATGCTTTGATTTGTTTAGTGGTAACTCATGGTACTGTAGTATTATGCTTCATATTTTTCTAACTTTAACCTACACATTTTATAGCACAAACTTTTTTCCATATGAAATTTTAAAGACAAATGTTAGTTTTAAGGACATATGAAAAATCCTGTAATCAGTTTGGCTGTTAAAGGTTCCCAATGTCATTTACTTCCCAAAATAGCTCCTGAAGCGTTGCCAACATTAGTGAGAGAAAGGAATTACAAAAGATGCAAAACAACTGCATAACCCAGTTTTGCGTAAGAAATACATATATCTGGTTTTAGGCTAGTGGAGTGAGGAGTGGAGTAAAACAAACAATATTGTTGATCTCTGACTTATAAAGGATATCAGTATTAAAAAAAAAAGTACCCAAAATTTGGACTTCAAAAGATAGAACTGTTTTAATATCCTGGATTCAAGCCATCCAATATTTTGGCATCATAAGCATTTATACCAGAGATCAAGAAGATCTTTCTTTTATTTCTAACAAATGTAGGTAAGGAAGTAATTTTTGTGACGCTTCCTATTTCCTGATCTCTGAATAATAGCAGTATTCCCATAATTGTATGGCCAAAACAGTTTTGCTCCAACTTTGTCCCTCCTTCTTCCCAAAATAGCTTTCATTCGAATATAATGTGATGAAATAAAAGACTCTGGCTAAATTTGATCCAGTCATCCTGAACTCAGAGGCTTTTTAGTTACGTGTTTTAACGTGACTGTAAACGAGAATGGTGTATTAGATGTCTTTAATAAATATGCTTTAGAAAACAAATTAATTGAGTTTCTTTCAGATGTTAAACTAGAGAAATAAGAAGGTATTTTCTCCATTGAACTGAAATAATATTGCAGCAAGGCATTAGCTATGAAGAAAGAACCTCCCTACCTCATGGAAAAAAACCAACTTAAGAAGTATATGTATATACCTGTTTTGACCTTTAATTCTTATTCTTTGGACATAAGCAAATATTCGTGTGTTACATATGGCCAAACTGAAGTTACTTGCCACCATCTCTGCATAGTAAAACAGTGGCAAATACTGAAATTTGGTTTATGAAATTAATGGTTCCTGTGTTTTGTAGTTTTCTTTCCCATGGTGATGGGGTGAATGGAGGTTCTTAAAATGTATTTTAAAATGCAGGGAGAGTAGATCAAGGGAGTGTATCTTAGAATCTTACAAAAAAGTCAGTGTTCACCAAGTCTAGACTGCTATATTGCAAAAATTCATTGTGGAAAGCCCATTATTTTTAAAATGGGTTTTCTGCTACTGTGCTGTATCATTATGAAAAAAATAATAAAAATAAGTGATGCAGTAATCCTAAAGTTTCAGTTCAGTCTAGACTTGAAAACAGTAGTTGCAGCAATGCAAAATGTATTGGAAATAGAGTATATGCTCCTCAGTGTTTCAGTTAAAGTGAATATCTGAAATACATTTCTAATGGGGCTTCACTGGTTGATTAATTATCTTCACCTGAAGACGATAATAATTTTTTTTAACCTGCAGTAACAAATGAAAGTTCTTGTTTAAATCAGTTGGTGATTACTTCAGTAGAGAAAGGTGTTGCCAGCACTTGACAAAACAGGTAGTTCTTAATGGATTTCACATATGTTCACAAGAAGTTGTTAAAATAGTAGGGTTTAAGCATCAGTTAGCATTTTTTAATAAGTATCTTCTATTGATGAAGAAATGACCCTGTATTAAAGATACATAACTGGAAAATATTGCTCAAGAATTTAACTGTCAATGATCATCATCTTGCTTTAGTGTTAATATTTAAATGCATGTTTATTTTAGTCTTTCAGTGCTGCTTCCCATGTAAATCTGTAGTGCTTAAACAATGGCTTAAGGCATTTTCAGGCAAGTAAAATATTATTTACATCCCATCATTAGAAGGGATGCATCACAGCAGCTTGTCAGCCTGAGATTATGCCCTTTTCCTGTGTCACCATTTCTAAGGTTTGGGTGATTGCAAAATGAAGAGTATTGAAGATAATCATGAAGGAAAATGGATGTTTGTAGTTAACAGTTTAATTCTGAGTAATAATTTTGGATCTGTGTTTACTTCCCCAAAATTAGGTAGTTCTTGAGTTATGCTTTATTTTTTTTTCCCCATCTGATTTGACTTTGAAGTTCATCACTAATATACAATTAGTTTAGAATTGTTAATTAAATGCTAAAGTGTAGAAATAGTACTGAAAGGGGTCAGAGACTTCTGCAGTATGGATACCACCCAGAGTATCATGATGCAGCGTGTAAGAGCGATCCTTTGGAATGGCAAGTCAGGCTCTCCAGTTCTTACTTTTCTGAAGCTGCAATCGCATTCATGGAAGCCCTTGTCATGGCTGAAACTGAAAAACACGTGCTCTCAGGAGCTCTTCCCTGCTCTCCCAGCTGTGTGAGTCTGGACTTAGGGCCAGAGCTGTTCTGTTACGTAGCCCCCTTGGATTGTCTGGTGATAACTTTGCTCAGTGTCTCCTGTTAGTAGGACAGAGGAAGGCATGTAGCTCCTGGAAGTCCATCTTGGAAGGAAAACACAGCCAGGCCAAGTGGGGCCAGGCTGGGGAGTGCCCTCAGCCTGCTGTCTCGGGCCTTGTATTACTGTCTCTACCCTGGGTGTGTTCATTTCACTTCTCTGGTATATGCACTTCCTAGCTGCTGCTGCCTGCCAAACTATTCACCCTGTTAGATTAGTTTTCTCTGACAAGGAGAAAAAACGCCAAGAAGGTGTGAATGTCTACATTCAAGCAGTAACAGTTTTCTGCACAAAAAATTTTTGAATGGGGATTAACATACCTAGTTGGTGTTGGGTCAGTGAAGATGGTTTTGATGGAAAGTTTTCATTTTTTGTAGTAGTAGAGCTCTTAATTAGCTTTCGATGTTAGATATTGTTGCTTTGGAGATTTTATATACTTCCCAGTAGGTCATAAAATGTTATGAGCTTGAGTTTCGAGACCTTAGTATGAGGTACTGTATTGGTTAGACCTTCTTTAGTGTTGCATGTGCCCCAACGATAAATGATGCCACTGATGTTGGTGTTTTTAAGGACTTAACTTCCAAAGTTGCTAGTGTTAAATTGAGAAGCAGCTGTTTGCAAACGGGTATTGTTCTCTGAATCAAATACAAATGAGTGATTAACTAGTTTTACCCAAACTACGTATTCTGTTTCCTCTCTAGGAAAAAAATGTCTTGTGGTCATAAGAGCAGTAGATAGTAAGTCTGTCATGGTTTTTGAATAATTTGTAATCCACTGTAGAATATTTTCTTCTCAGTCTGCTGAGACATAGTCTAAACAAGAATAATAATTTGAGTGTCTCATTCCTTGAACAGTGCAAGTCACCTGTTTGAAGAAGGCTTCAGGCTCCTTTCCTATGTTCTTAACCACCAGGCATTAAGCAGTGTCGCAGACTTGCTTCCCATTTTCAGGAATTAACACTTATTTCTTACTGACAGGTCATTGCAAGATAACTGGCATTCATACTTGAATTTGAAACTAATTTCTGTAGCTGAATTAATTTTAAGATTATATATTAAGTATAAATCTATCTTTTAGAAATGTTTTCTGCAACAGTAATTGTTCAGTTGTGAACCAATTAAGTATGGCAGTGTGGGTATTGTTATATTATGTGCCTTTTAATCTCAGGTGTTTTGGTGTACGGTGCCTATTCTGGAGTTCTGAAAGAAATAATTAGTAAAGGTTGGCTAGCTGGATTACCTGGCTATCTACATATTTTAAAAGTCTTCAGGGTTAGGAAAAAACTCCAGACATTTTAATACAGGTGCTTAGGCTGCAGTACCAAAAAAAAATTTCAAAACTAATAATTGCTTAACATTTGTCAGCATTTGGAGACCAAGCTGTCCTGTGGAAATAATGTGTTCTTACCAGAAGACAAATTTTGGTTATTCAGTGTTCAATTACTAGCTAATTCAATTAATTGTAGTCTGCAGAAATTAACCTGTAAATACAAACCCCACGTCAAATTATGTCATGCAGTCAGCAGTTGGCTATTAGGGAGCAGGTTATCTAAGTGCAGATATAAATTCCCAGGTTTGTGAACATGTAGCTCTCAGGGATAACAGTGCAGTCACTTTTCTTAGATGAAGTGCTGTACCCACGCTGGATCAGAAATGTTGCCGGATAAACCTTGAAAATTTTGCACTTTCCAGAACTCAGGCCACAGAGACACAGCATGGAAGAGTCAGCTCTGCAAGAACTATGGGTTTTTGTAGGTACTCAGCACGATCTCAGTACCACCCCTTCTGCACATGACAGCTTCCTGGCCCAGTAGGACTAGAAGGTGTTTGTGATTATAGCAGATATCAGAGTGGTGCTGGCTGTGCTCTGGAAAGCTTTGGTGAATCCAGCTCTCACACATTGGAGTCAAATCCAGTGCTGAGTGTCAGCTAGTCAGTCTTTCTGGAGTATGGAGCCCTGGAAAGTACATTTTGAAAACCAAGTGGCTTTGCAGCATTGACTCTGAGTTAGGTGTTACACCTCCATATTCAGCTTATATTATTCTAAATCTTTGTTATATGTGATATCTTAACTTTCTGATTTTCAAAGCAATGAAGAGTTGAGTTGCTCACTGAAAGTTAAACCCAGATTTACGCTGAGTGTCCCGGAACAGACTTTGACCAACGTGACTAAAAATACCAGCTAACTGCTGAAGAATGCAGGATGAGACTTAGGTTTACACAGTAGTTGGGAAGCTGCCAGGTTAAAGTAGAAGCTGTCTTCACAGAAGTAAATTTCTGCTCAAGGTCTTAAAATCTTAATTCTTAACTGATAGCCGTGTTTGCTTAATTGTGGCAATTGATAATGGAATACCCGTACACTTCCTTTCTCTCATGCTCTGATTCCTGTGGTATTTCACCTTCAGTGGCTCCTTTGTTATACCTGATACCCTGCCTAGAATAATCATCTTTGCAATGTTTTCTTCACCCACAAAGAAACTATAAAATACATTTGAAATACTTGCTGTTCTTTTCAAAGGGAACAAGGAAAAGTCCTGATCTGGAAGAGGAAAATTTCTCATGGGCAAAAATGTAGTTAACTCATGCATGTTTAAAAGTAGTGTGTATTTGAGAAATGTCCATACAAGGAAGTGACTGGAGACACATATTCAATGTAGGATATTGTCCACATGGAAAAGCCAAATAAACTTTGGGCATTGCTGTAGAAAGAGGGGCTCATTCTTCCAAAACAAGTCATTTAGCAAAGTGTGCAGTCCATATATTACTTAAAATATTCTGTAAAACTCTTGTGTAGATCTAGCTTAATTTCTTCCTAAGAAGAAACTAGGCTGTTCAGATGATTGGAGACTCATGGTTTTTAGTGGTGTGTATAGCCTTTAACATGAAGCTGAAGAATGCAGGAAGATCTTTTGATTGCAAGAGTTATAGTAGAAACTTAGACTGGCCACACTGAAGATAGGAATTATCAACTGTAGCAACTCAAAATTTGGGAGAAGCAGAAGAAATGGGTGTGCTGACACTGTACATAAAAAACCCGTTAGATCTAGCCTTTGTTTAGTCATGCAAATTTGCATGCATATACAGCAAAAGAAGAAAATCCTACATAGAGATATGTTTAAAATTCAGAAATCTGGAGTAAAGTTTTGGATTTCAGAAGGAAGTAGTTAGAAAATTTGTCTAAACAGGGTTGCTCTGCCTTGAATACAAAGAGAATATGTTTTAATGAAAAATGTTAATACTATTGGAGTCTTTCAGACATCAGAAAAGTTCAAGGATGTGATCTGATTGCATGGACACTTACCTTGAAAAGGCTGCTAGGAATAAGCAGAGAGCCTGCAAGAAACAGCAGGAAGAACTGAGGAAAGAATGTCATGTTACCAATCAAAAGGTGAACCTTACCTGAGAATTGTTAAAACATGAAATGGCTTGGACTTTGTGTGCTTTAAGACAGATAATAGAAACATGCAGATTGAAATATGAGGAAAAAGTTGTAACCGTTTGGTATGAAGAAAAAAAATCTGAGAATGATCTGAGACTGATTTGCTAGAATGTATGGTTTCAGTCAGCTCCAAGAAATATTAGTTACAATCTCAGAGGAAACAGCACACATATTTATTCAATGCATTGTGCTCACCAGAACAAAGTCTGAGAAATCACTTTCCATAAGGACAGTGATTTTTAATGCAGAAAGGTAAAAACCCCCCAAAATTGTAAGGGACAAGGATAATTTGGAATTAGGAATTACCAAGACTGTGATAAATACAACTTGCGTATTTCAGTAAAGTCAATTCAGAGATCTCCACTGCAGGATTCTAGAAAAGCTTAGTCAGAAGTTGACACTTACCATCAAATTTCTGAGACAGTCTTGTTAGTAGGAGTGACATCATTTGAGAATAGATACCTGAGTATAGCATATACAATGCTGATGCTTTAAAAATGTGAAAAACGTTGTGTCCGGTTCTAGAGTATGGAGAACTGTTGGTGAAACTTCAGAAGAAATTTGAAGGGTTGGTGGAGACCAGGAAGAAATGTTAAAGTGAAAACTGAGCTTTCCAAATGGTGTCATGCTAACCTGGTGGTTTTGATAAGAAAACTGATCTCCTAGATGGGAAGTAGATCTTATCTGTTTAGGCAAATTTTGAAATTAGAGTGATGAAACCGTTGGTGAATATTGAGAGGTTTGATTAGTATGCAGGAAGATTATGCAAGAAGAGTTTAAGAACCATGGGAATTGAAATAATAAGTTTAAAAAATGAGATTTAAAAGTAAAAAGTGGAAGTTTATGTATGTGAGGTTGTACTTGAGCAGAGTACCTTTTCCTCAAGGGAGGATAATCTAATTTGAAAATTCTGTAGGGTGGAGTTGTGTGAGATCTCTAAACTGCCAACATGAAGTGACTGAAAAGCTACTGGGCACAGGTCTGGTCTTGCATGAAGAGCAGCTGGCCACACAGGGGCTGCTGAGGCTTACATGGGGTAGGTATGCACACTCTTTTGGTGCTCCACAGTGCAGGAAAGGTAAAGGCAAACTGGAGCTGACTCACAGAAGGACTCCTAGGTTAGGAGTTTAACTGTGTGATGCTAAAAAAAAAAAATCAACTCTGAATAAAAATACAGTTGCTTTGTCAGAATCCAGGTTAGCAGGGAAGGGAATGAGCAGGTGGCTTGGTTTGACAATGTAAATATTTATATATTAAGCTATAAGAAGGCCTGAAACCATCAGGAAAAGAATTTTCCTGGGTCATTTTTCCAATAGGAATTGTGAGGACAAAATAGTCTGCTGTAAGACTGAGTTTTTACTCTATTTTGAAGTGATTGTGTGTTTTGTCAGTGATAGCTTCAAAGTGGGCTCCAGATTTAGGAAGTTGTTTCTAGTCTTTTGTTTCTGTCTTAACTGATAATGAAAAGATAATTTATTTTATCATCAAAGTTGAGCACTCTCATTTAGCCAATCAGTTTTAATCTGGTTTTACATTTCTATTTTTCAAATTTTTTTTTTCAGATACGTATATTATTCTTGTTTAGCATAATTTGCTCTAGCTGGGAGAATGCTTTCTATCTCTAATAATTGGTGATCATTATGATCACATTGTATAGCCTCTATGCACTGATTACAGTTCTTCGTGTATTTTGATTATGAAAGTGATGAGTTGTGCCTTCTGATTTGTTTTATTCATTATTGTGTCCAGCTGCATTTTGATGCAAAGAAGAATTAGATTAAAGGTTTACAAAACCCTCACTCTCTACAACTTGTTAAATTTTAAGTATTGTCATTGTAACAACAAGAAAAAAATCCTTTCCGAGTCATAAAGTTTATTTGAAAAAGGTGGTAGTTTCTTCACTTACTGAATCAACTGTGTGTGTTTATAATGACCTTCAGTATTTCAATTGTTAATATACTGAAAGAAAAAATAACACCCCAAGCTTTAGTGCTGTTCTAGGTTCCCAGATTGGTTCTCCGTATTGGATACATAGAATAGATCATTAAACAGATCTAAATTAATGAACTAAAAGGGGGGAAATTCTCTGTATTTGCTGAAGCACCCAACAGTTAATGGATGGTTGTTTCAGTGTGCTTTTTCCCAAGTACTTAATTGCTGAGCTCAAATCAAACTTGTCTTAACTTTATAATATGAACATTTTTGGATACTTTATTAAATGATACTAAGTTTAGGTATTTGTATAGTATTTAAATTTGAAGTAAAAACCTCACAAAGAAAAATATATTTTAAAAATGTGAAATGCATAAAAATGGGGAAGGTTTGGAATCAGTGTTTTTTACCTCCATGACATCCTGTTAGAAGAGTGGAAGTGTGTAGGTTACATCTGTTGAACAAAGTAGGCCTTTGTGACATGAAATGCTACAGGTCCTATACATGCCAGCAGTAATCCTTG
>VYZT01024441.1:4783-42501 GCA_013400735.1 Pomatostomus ruficeps | reverse complement strand
TTTATATGTACCACCCCGACACTAAGAGTTGCAGACACCCTAAGCAACAGTGAGCCTGAGTAGTCCTAAAACTGCTCTCATTGATAAGTTGATAAGTTTTGAATTCAGAATCTAAGATCCATGTTAAGAAAGCTTGCGCTGACTTGGGGGTTTGTTGTCATACCTCTTCTTTTGCCAAGACTTTTTAACTGAAAGTCAATTTTCTGTCTCAGTACACTAAAACAACAAAACCCTGCTTTATTTCCTGAAACTAGAGTTTGGCAATAAAACAAAGATGATAAGATTAAGCATTTCTCCAGATGATGGCCACAAAGATAAATAAAAACAATAAATAACATAAGCAGTTCAAGATTTGTTGAAGAATATACCAAAAGGGATGATGTTTCTAAAAAAAGCTTTTCTTAAGACTTCAAAAACATTGAGCAGATCATAGTTTTCCCAAGTAATCAGTTCCAGAAATCAGCTCCTAGGGTAAAATATAAAATACTGAAAGATAATAGACCATGAAGTCAACATGCAGGGAAAAATTCATGTAGTGAGCGATCCAATGAAGACTACCAATTACATGCAGAGTGCATTTCTTACTGTTGTACAGGAAAAAATTGGAAATTAGTAGTCAGGAAGTGAAACAGAAAACTAGAAGAAACAAGGAGTGAAACAGAGTACAATCACAAGATTAATTTAAAATAAAAACATTTCTTGGATTGCTGAGTGCAAGCATATTTCAAACTCAAATGTTCTTTCTGCGTATGTAAGTTTACGATCTGTATATGATAGTTTAAGAATTGTTTATCATATCACTTTTCTTCATATTGATCCTGTACAAAGTGAAGCATTTAGAAAAAACAGAAATGTTATTCAGTGAACAAATAATCAATAAACTTCTAGTTCTGGTGGTTTCTTGTGGTTTGTTTTCTCAGTGGAAACTGAAGAAAAATAAGGAAAAAAAAAAGTACAAACAAATCCCACACCCATAATCAAGCTAGCAAACAATAAAAACCCTCCCCAAAACCCCTTCTAATTTATGCTTAGCTGTACTCTTACACTAGGAAATTCAAGGAAATCATATGAGCAAGTGGAACAAGTGAAGATTAAATTAAACTGTTATTTAACTAGATATTTCACAGGTTTGTAGGTTCATGTAGTTTTCCTACTTAATATGACAAGTATAACACAAAGAAAGCATATTACCAGATTAAAAAGTCTATTATGATGTTCCCAATTTATTTTTTTCCCAATCGATTAAAAAACTGTTACTAAGGTAGTGCTCTCTACTAGGTTAGAAAAAGATTTAGGACTGAACTACACCAACTATTCAGTTTAAGTATCATATGAGTTTTTTGTCATTTTAGTCAGGAAAAACCCCACTGGTGTATATGCAAGTTAAGATGATTTCTAGAGTCAAGAAATACGTGACGTAATATTCATGACAGTTTTCAAATGGAAAAAATAACACTACACTGACCAAAAGGATTTCAGATTTTCTACAAATGCAGCAAAAATGCATTTGTTAAAAGTCACATAATTCACTTTTTATTTTTCAAGCAAAATTGAGTTTCATTTTAATTTCTGAAGGAATAGTATTCAGTGGAATATTGTCCCAAGACATCCACCAATTTTCAATTGCCTGCTTTCTGAATACATTACCTATTGACTCTCTGGGCTGCCAGGATAAAAGCCATACAGGGACTCGAGCTCAGAAGCCAGAAGCTCCAGGCTTACTTCCCCAAAACCCAGGTTTCCATTCCAAATGTGAAACAGTACTGTGTACCACTGAATCTGGAGCTCTGTAAAGCCTTGTGGGGACCAAAGGATTGTTAGTAGTGTCCAGACATTTCAATCCTAACTAGAAGTTTAGGGGTTCTCTCTTAAAAATCATAGAACAAAGCCTAAGAATTTAGATTTCAAGGTGGTTTCATTAAGAATATTTCTAGGCAAACCAGTTCAAATTACTGTTTAATGAAATATTTGCCTTCCATCATTCCCTTTTTTTTTTATATATATAGGTCAATTCTTTTGGCTTTTTATGAACTTTTTAATTTCCCATGCAATGAAAATTTCAAATTATATTGTTTCTGGTCTGAATGCATAAACAGATTTATATGCAAACAGTGAAGTGTGTAACAAGGTAGAGTCTTTACTACCGGTAAAGTTGAATGACACTTAACAAAAATAAAATGTTTCTCAAATGTTTAGCAATTAAATAATTCAATTTCAGTGTAGTTCTAGGATCAAGAGACTTCACTATATGCAAACAAATTGAAGTTTTGGCTCCTAAATCTGTAAATTTTCCTTCAAAATTTGTTGTCAACTTCAGGGCAAATTTGATTATTTTATTGGAACTAGCATGTAAAACTAGCCATTCCTCTAAGGACAGACTTAGATCAATCTAAAAAACCTTGAACCTGACAGTCTGTGACAGGAGAAGGAAAAATAAGAAATATACTTTTTAAAATGTGTTACAGATTGATGGAGGAATTCATGAGTGTTTCAGAGGCTTAGGTATAGCTTTAGTCTTCAAGAAAGAGGTGTTTTACATTTTAGAAATCTGCAATCAGCTCACACTTGAGGGATCGATGGAACAGATTCAGAAAAGGCTGCTGGAGCAACAGACAGAATTTATATAAGCCTACAGCTCATTAACCTGGCAATTGTATTTTAGCTGAATTAATGGAAGAAGGAAGCAAGGTATTAGTAAATGTATGTACAGGCATTGCAAGCACTGCTCAACCAAAATAAACTCCCCAAAAGATAGCACTGAGTTTTTCACTGATTCTTCACTAGGGGAAAGCCAGTGTCTTCTGTGATGCCAGGAAAGGAGGAATGGACTCCATCAGTCATTAAAATGGAAGGAGTATAGCACTGGGGCTGTCTGGAGATGAAATTGGATTTCTCTGTCTGGACTCTTCAGATTCCTTTTCATTCCCAAAGCAAATTGCTTTGCTGTAACTTTGCATTAAACAGGGAAGGATTCATCTGGCGCAGGTAGTGCTAAAAGCTTATTAAGAACCATAAGAGACATCTGCCGCTGAACCCTGTGCATTGGAATACCAGCTCTTGTAAAATGCTTGATTTGTTTTCCAAATATTTTATACAAGTTTAACTCTGCTCATTTACAGCTCCTTTATTTTCTCTGCTATGGAATTCTTTGCACTATTGCTTTTTAATTTCATTTTTTTTTTATTTCCTTCACTTTTTCTATTTTATTGACAGCTGCTATATTTTTACTGCAGGGAAAAAAAGATAGTAACTGCAAATTAGTGCATTTAAAGTAGAATTTTGCAAAAGTACTTGAAGCTATTTCAAGCCTCCTTTTTTCTATACAGTTATCTAATAAACTGAAACCCCCTAGCATTATGCCCTGTCATTTTATCTGTTCAAGGGTAACAGCTGACACGTATTAATAACAATTACTGCCATATACATGAATTCAAAATGCAAGATAATATATCCATTAAGGATCTTTAGCAGGTAGAAGTGCTCACATAATTTCCTCTTCAGCTCATTTTCTAGAATAATTGATCTTTCTCTTTTCACATTAAAAGGGCTATCACCATTGTTACTCTTTACCAGTTCAGTGCTCTAAGTGGGTCACCTTCGAGCATGTTAATTTCAAGGGGAGATAAAATATTTCATTGCTTCTTAAGTCAAGATCTCAAGATGTTTCCTCAATTTCACCTGTGGTATGCAGGAAGAAAAGAAGAACTCCATGACGTTTAGTACAGATAATCAAAATACGTGGCTTTCAAAAGATAATTCCTGTGTGGGCAGTTCAAGAGAATATTTTTTTCATGGAAACTGATTTTATGTTCTTTTCAAAATGTGAAAAGACATTTTAACTCCCATAACTTAAAATCTAGGAAAATTTAGATTTTATGCCACTAAGCTGTCTTGAATATATAAACATATTCCATGTATGTGTTTAATTCCCTTATAAAATAAAATATATATTTTGATACTATAGGATTTTATATTTTTTGTAGAAATCACTTGTAATGTAGAAATTTGTTAATTTATTATTCTAAAATGTATTTTAAAATGTCTAATGATGAAGATATCTCCAAGAAGTAGGTATTTTAATATTTTCTTCAGCTGAATCTTTTAAACAGATATTATTCATCCACTTAAAACTATGTCACATTAGCTTTTTGAATTTTGAATATTTCCAGTGGGCAGACAGTAAGAAAGAAAACAGTATTTTTTGTTCCTTCCTATGAGTGGTGATCCAGCTCTTTCCAGCTCTTGTCTGACCTAATACAAAACAGAGAGAAGAAAGACTCCATATTTTTTATCTTCGATCACATCTCACCATTATAATTTACAGCCCCACCATCTGTGACTTGCAGTCTTTATTTTGATTTCAGATTTTCTTCTATGTTAATAATTAAAATATTGAGGAAGACTGAGGTGAGAATTACCCTCAGAAAAGCAAATGAAGAAAGTCTCTAACTGGTTGATATTTCCCAGTAAGGTGTTATGATTTGTAGCCTGACACTATTTCAGCCTTTAATTCACTTTCATGTGTCCCAGATTTATTTTGTTTAGTCCTCGTTTTTACCTTTAACCTGTTTATTATCTTCTTATAATTCAAGTACCTTGTAGAAGTTGAAGAACATCTCCAAAGTGCTCTTATCTTTATCAGCTGGATTTGCAATCTTGTCAAAGACCAGCCCCATCTATTTAAGAACTCATTTCCATGGGGCTCAAGATGCCCTGATGATTCCAGCTGGAGTGAGTTTGTTTACACAGATCCTGCCAAACACCAGGCACTCACCAGCCCATCACTGCAACAGGCCATGGAGCAGAAATGTGCTCAGCTGCCACTTCCTACTGGCTTCCTGCTGCTTAGGGCATCCCACAGCTAAAGTCAACCAGCATGAAAATAATTAAATCTGAGTGTGTGATAAGCCCCACGAGAAAGCTGGAGACAACATGGCATGAGCCCTACTCAAAAAGCACCTGGGGTGATAGACAGAAAGAAGAAAAAAAGGTTGAAGAAAAGCTTTCAGGCCATTAAGTTTCAGTATTAAAGACTTAATGTATAATGTACCTTTATACCATCTGGATGTTCATCTCTACATTTTCTGAACTAATAATATCTAAATAAAGTCAAACTTTCTATTCCAGAGTTCAAAAAAGGGCCATGCTGAAAAACAAAGGCTTTACTGTTTTTCACAGAGAAGACACCTATTTTTACACCAAGTATGTCATGACATATATGTCATATATGTCATAACAGATACAGAATAACTGCAGAGAGAGATATCTCCTATTAAACCAAAATATCTAGCCAGAGGAAACACACACCAACAGGACACATAAGCCTTTCTACTGGATGAAGTGTAGGCAACAAGAAAATGCATGTTGGAACATACTGAACAGCTGCTTCTGCCAACACAACAGAGCAGGGAGAGTGGGCTGGGACCACTGACAGTCCACTGGCTTGCAATCAGAACACAGTGGAGGTATTTGCTCTGATCAACAGACAGGAAAGTGTTTCCAGTCTCTGTGTTTATGTGTGGCCTCTGTGCAAGAAACTGTGCAACTGAGAGACTACAACTTGACAATATTTTTTCTATTTTATATTTACATTTAAAGTTGAGATGAGAAAATTACTCTCTGTATATAAAGACCAATTGGGACTATCAGTACTAGCAATACTGATGATATAATAATGTCTTTCCTTATGTGGACATAATTGATAGATAAATCACACTCCTTCAACACACATCTTGTGTCTCTGGTCTTCTCTAATTTTATAGTCATTCTGGATAGAATTTCACTGCTCTCAGCAGTCCTGCATGGCAGGCATGGAAAGTATAGAAACATCTCTATGTGAGACTCCAGAACCAACTGAAACAGCAGCTCATAGAGGACCCATCTTCTTTTGGAATCCTGTACATGTCATAAGGAGTTAAAGGACTATCCAAAGCCTTTGGTACAAACAGAGTTCACTGCTTCTATGCCCTTAAAAGAAAATCACATGAGTTACTACAGTGTCTCCACTATCTGATGGATATGTTACAGAAGCCTAACTCCCATCAGAAATCTCTGTAGATGAGAGCCTCTCCTATCACAACTTTATCTTTTCTAGGTGGTAAACTTGGTTTTCAAGTACATGTCAAAGAATTTCCATGGCTTTGGATAGAGGCCAATTTGGCAAGAGGTTTCTGCAGATCTAATACAACATGAAAAAATATCAGCTCTTTGAGGTCATTGCCAGCTGGCTTAACTGGTAATAACCTTTTGGTCGCAAGAGAAAACATCCTGGAGCCAGGTTGATTGAGATCAGAAGGGCACAGGGGCCATCTTAAACATCCCTTCCTAAGCTTCAGTTTGTAGAGCTCAGAAAAATGTAGCTGACAGCTAATTCATGGATTTCTTACCATCTCAGCCAAAGTGAGACCACATTTTCTGGAGGGCTGTGAGAATCCCATTGCAAAGTTTTATTGACATAATTTACAAGGTGCCTTCACAGCAAGTGCAGCCTAAGGATGATGACTCAGCTTGGGACAGATGTGAGAGTCCTGGAAACAAAGAGCTATTCCAGAAAAAAGGGCATGTGGAATATTCCTAGCATATGTTTCATGAAACCCAATGTCTGCCTCAGTGGTGGGTAAATGAGGAAAATAAAGTGGGAAGGGTAGGAAAGAAAAATGGAGCTCTGTGAAGGTGCTAAAATGAAGCCTTAGGCAAAGAAACCTGGGAATCCTCATTGCCATTTGTGTTCTTTTCTCACCATGCTTATATACCATCTGTCCTCAAGGAAACTGTTTATCTTAATTTCAACAAGTTAATGGAAATCCTAGCCACAGAGATGTACTGGAGAAAGGAAGCAGACTGCAAGGCATATTTCTGTCTGAGCAGGTGTCAATACTGTCACTCTTCTGAGTGAACTGAAGTCTGTACTAAACACGCTGCTAAAGTGATCTCGCTGAATTGCAAAGGTTCAACAACCCTAAGTTATGCCCTGGAGAAAGAGACATTAATTTACTCAATTAATTCTTAGCAATTATTCTAGAATCCGTCCACCTTTCAAAGACATTGGTAACTAAGCACATGAATGAAGCATAGGTAAGAGCTTTGTGAGACTTACAACAACAAAAAAGGAGTGTTGTCTATTTTGGAAAAAATCTAGTACTGGAAAAAAATGTAGAGTATTTGAATGTGCATGGTTAATGTTACTGGTATGGTACTACTGCCTCCACCTGTGCTTCATGTGGTACTGGTCAAGTTATCAATCACCTAGCTGCTATGTTATTTCTCTGTTATTTCCACTCCTTTCTTGGCCGAGGCTTCTTTATGCACTTAATTTTTCTTCACACACAAAAACTTTAACAACATTCTATACATTGCTGGCAGGACACTTCGTTTTATTTCTTTTTCCTGTAAAATAACTGTACCAGAAAGTGTACATATTTTCATGTAATTTCTTGCCTGCTAACAGAAGAGTAATTTTTGTAAATGTATGATAAGGAATCAGTCAAACAGATTTTTCTGTTACGCAAATTAATATGAGCATGTGTTAGAAACAAGTGTACATCTTGGTAAGAAAAATAATAAGCAGCATTTTTATCTGATCAAAACTTGAATAAACAATGGGCTGAATTAAATTTCTCCTAGTAAATTGAACTTCAAAGAGTTTATGATGCGTAAGAACAGTTTTATGACTGACTAACTAACAAGAATTGAGAGTGAAAATATATCATTGTTCTCAGAGTAATACTGCTGGGAAACTTTCAATTAACTAAGCCTTGCAAATGTGTTTTTCTAATTGATAGTGGGTAGGTTGAATCTTGTATGAGGCATTATTTTTAACTGGTATTGCCTAAGAGTGAAGCAATTTATGGAGTGCTCAACAGAAATTATATAGATCTGTCTTTTGCATAGGGAAACAACAGATCCAAAGGCAAAGATATCTAATCTGACTGAACTTTTTGGAGAATAACCTGATAGAGTATTTAAAGCAGCTATAATATAGATACCATTAGAACTACCCAGAAATTTTTAAAGGAACAAATTTTATGAGGTCCAGTGATCCTAAGAAAAAAAAGGATTTGAGTACTATCAGCAAGGCAAGATGTCAACAGTATTTATAGCTGATTTGTGTAAGAGAAGATGACTTACGCAAGGAGAGATAAGCATCACACCAGGAGAGAGGAGGGACAGTAGATCATGTTACTTATTTCTGAATGTTGGATACTGACCATCATAATCTGAACATTACACCCCATCAGTATATTTGCACAGAATGGAGCAAGAAGGTTTGGTTTGTGTGTGTTTACACACACAAGAAAGCACAACTTTTTATGCAGGTCTTTATTTCCCCCCCCCCCCCCCCCCCCAAGGTGTGTGTATGTGTGGAAAACAACTTCCAGATTTTCCAGCAGCCTAAAACACAGCATGTTTATAAATTCCTTTTCATAAAGACATCTGGGAACTTGAATATCCTACTCAGCTGGAAAGCATTCTCCCTAAGCCAAAGCTGCATCTACCAATGAGATAAGCGTCCAGTCCCATATCACAGATCATAGAGGGAGGTCTGCCAGTGCACTGCTCTACTATTCAAGTACTTTTGTGCTGCTCTTATAGTTCAGAAGATTTTTTCATTGACTTGTGTGATGTCAGTTTTCCAAAACATTTTTGACATTCAATATAAGGACAGTATCCAAATTTCAGTCATAATATTTTCAGCAGATGAACAAAATATTTTTCTAACCAGAGAGTCACTAATTGGCAGGAGGTGTTTGGTCCTTGCAGATATTGGTCTCAAGCAAGATAAATAGGTGACAAGACCTTTGGAAATTCATAGACAAGTTGTGGTTGAGCTAAAATACAGAGTAACAGTTTAATCTTTTAAAATAATTTAACCCTCAGGATGGCAGGAGTAAAATATGAGATTTTTCTGTTCACTGATTAAGAACTTTGACCACTTTAATCTTAGCCCAGCTGAGAGAGATGGATACCACACTGGGCATGTTAATTAGTGAGCAGTTCAGGTTTTCAGTTTAGTAATTGTACCACCACTTTGACAGTGGCTTGTTTTTAATTGAACCCTCTCTTCTTAGTTGTTACCTGCACACACAAAAGAGAAATCTGACTAGAAATTGTAAAAAAAAATAGAATCTCCATATATAGGATATATTATGCAATTGGATCAAATTTCTTTATTTATTATATTTCTAGTACAGGTGTTTCATTTACAGTTTGGATTTAAAGGACTTAGAATAAAAATGCATAAAATTCAGTTGCTGAGATTTAATGTCAGAATGTCAGACTGAAATGGTCCATAAAATAAAGTACTTTTTTGACTAGTTTTGAAATCAGTAGATGAGAAAAATCAAGAAAAAGTAATTTATTTAAAGTGATTAATGCAGAATATTCAGAAAAGACTTTTTAAACTCATGATATAAAACTTGTGTTCTTGAATTGAAATCTTTTTACTACTTAATTCCCCCTGTCCCTCCTGATGGCTGATAACTTTATCTTCCTTGTCACTAGTTTTCATAGCTTTTATATATTTTCTGATTCCTCCTTTCTGTTATCTCAAATACAAGGTCCATGTCCTTATCTTGCACTATGATGTTTTTAAGATCAGACCTCCTTATTTTTATACACATTTCTAAAAAGTTATCCACTAAAGATATTTAATCTAGATGAGACGACCAGATGAATGTGTTAAAGAGTAGTAGCGAGTACTTTGGTGTCATTTGGGCTTTTAAAAAGTCAGAAATCAAAGTCAGACAGTGCAAAGGAGGAACAATAGTGTTGCACAAAACCACCAGGCTCTCTTCTGATGGCACTGAGAAACTCAGTTTCAAAGATGCCAGCCCTAGTCAAACTACATTCTTTTGCTTGGTAATCCAGGCTGTAACTATACAGCATTAGAAACTGCTTTGAACTCTTACTGGATTGGAGTCTTCTAAAGGTCTGCATTTCCAAAAGGCAAAGAGATAAAGTTTCTGTTAGCCAGTCATGAACTTTTGAGTTTTTAAAGTAAGAAAACAAGGCTTAAGCTCAACTTCTGTCTACAACCAACCCCAATCTTTTTACACAAATTGTGGGCTGGTTTTTTTTCAGTCTGGTGTGGAAATATGTACAGATAAAAAAAAAAAATTAGTCATCTTGTAACTACACAAGACAATTATAGAGACGAGGGTTCTATTTTGTTTTGCATCACATCTGGATTGTCATTCATGAAGTAACATATCTAGTATAGTTCATTCTTTTAAGAGATACAAATGGTCTATAACATCTTGGCTCAAATCATACTAAAACCAATGAGAGTTTTAAATAAAAAGAGGCAATTTTACTCACTTATCTTTTGATAAGTGGTCATTTGACTCACTTTTTAAAAAGTACGTTTACTGCATAACTGATAAATCCTAAAAATATCTAGCTAAGACATAGATTCCTTTGTAAAGTTGGAATTTAAAAAAATTTGAAAGTTCATCCCATACACAGTGAAATTCTAAATTCCAGCTCATCCTTTGATTCTGAAGAACTGGGACATGAGCTCTATGTTAGAAATACAGTGAGAACAATCCTTCCATACTACTCTGAAAGTCCTGTAAAAATCAGAAAGTTCAAAATGAGTGGCAAAAAATCTCCCACTCAAAACTGACAACTATTTTTATTTTAAAATAATCTAATAATATTTTTGAAATTAGGGCAGTAGTTGGTCATGTTGTGTTTTGAGTTTGAAGGAAAGTGGAATCTGGTTGGGCAGGACTTCTTTTGGCAATGGTGAATTGCCAAAAATTGTTTCAGTGGTATATATGATCATAGAAATACTCTTTTCTGGCTTTAAGCAGCAGAACAGCAATTGCAATTATGAATGTTGTTTCTGCTTCAAAGCCTTAAGGAGGCTGCGATCTAGGAGGTAGCCAAAGATGGAGAGCACCGGAGATTCTCCATCTCCTTTCTAGATGATTCAATGCAAGGATTTGATAATATCTCCCTGGCTTTCTTTGCTAGTGTCCCTACCCTTGTGCATTTATATTTTCTTGGGAAACTGCCAGATGCAATGCTTTTCCTCATTTTTTCTAGTCCGAGGAAAAACATGATTCGTGATTCACTCTTTTCCTTTCCCATCATATATCTTTTAACAGACCCTTGCTCTATTCAAGGTCTCCTATGACCTTTTATTTATCATATGTTTCTACCTGTTTCTCTGAGTCTTTAAGATTTGCATTCTTAGAAATTTGATCATCAGAAATCTCTGCATTGCTTTTGGACCATCGCCTTTTCCATTTATTAACTATAATGGGAAGAAAACTTCTTGATTTTTGATCACATTTTCTCTTTCTTTGTCCATTTTGTTGCTTTCAAAGAAAGCAAAATGTTCTTTTTGATCCTTTCATGCAGAAGAAAAGGAGATAAAAAAGGAGGCACTCCAAACCTTCAGATGGATGTCACAAAAAACCCCAAGCTTTTGAAAGAAAGGACCTAAAATATTTTTGGAACACAATTTATGGAATAATGTTTAATAATATATGCTGAGAATTATAACTCAAAGTAAATTCTGATGGTCCTGAAAATTACAAATAAATAGTATTGTCAAACATTGACAAGGTGCATGGCAAATAAGCAAGAAATGAGCAATAAAAACTGCAATTTATATTAGAGATTTTGTCCTTAAGACAATCATAGCTATTGTTTGTGCATATGATATTTGTAGAGGTGATTTTTCCACATAATCAAAGAATTCTAATCACATGAAAGAGAAACATTAGCAATTAATTACTCCAGGGAAGAAGCGGAGAAGATATAGAATTTTATTATGCATGTTTTTAAATATATGTTTATTTTGCTATACACAAAAAATGCTACAGGATCAATAAATTAGATAATGAATCTACTAATTCTTTGCTAGTCATTGGAATAATTCCTAGTAAGGTTGGGCTTTGTTAATAATTCTGTATGAGGAAAGAGTGCATTTTGAAGAATCAAAGGTAGAAGAGCAAAGAAATCTATTTTAATACTTTGTCCTCTATTTGTGTAACAATGACCCTTCACATTGCATTCCCTTAGCCCCAGTATGAAGATTCCTCACTCTTTTTCTCATTTACAGAATTAATAAAAAGGGGGAATATAGTCCCATGTAAAGGAACCAATTATACCATAGTTTCTTAATATGCTGGCTTCAGCAGTGGAGAAAAGTAGAGAAAATATGGACCTTTCCCTTCATTCTGGACACGAATTTCCACATCTGCTTTACATTCCACCAGGACTGTTTTCATAGCTGTTTAAAGTAGATTGCTGAAATTATCTGGATTAAAAGCAGTCCGCAGGGATAGTTAACATATAGTAGAAAAGCTATAGGATCCAGATAGCTTGTAATTTAAGGATTTAAAGTCTGTGCATAGTTTTCCTAAATCACTATATCAATCTTCTCCTCTTCAGGATTTTTATTATTCAGTTGGCCTCTTCCTAACTGTGTATTAGAGTATGGTGTTCTGACTTCAGTGGAAGAGCATCATAGTGTAGAAGTCATATCCCAAAAGCAGCAGTAGGTTAGCTCAAAATTAGCAGTTGTTTTGCACACAGATAATCTCTATCGCTCCTGCCGGCTTTCTTAGGACGCTTTCCCAGATAACTGCTTCCCGAAGCCGGAGCGATCCTAGTGCCCCAGACCGCCTTCGATGCGGGGGTGGTGACACCAGGAGGGTACACGTAGGCCCCACCGGTGGGAGCTGGGTTTAGCGTGGAGTGGGGGGGTGGCGAAAGTCGTAGGAGATCCGAAGAAAAAAGGAGGGACTCCAGGTTTGATCGCACAGTGGTTTATTATGCCTCCATGCTCTCCTCAGGGACCGGAGCCCCAAATAGCTCGGGACATGGGGTCTTAAGGTGAACAAACAGCCAATTAGGTGAGGGTACAGGGGAAGGGTTAGGGAGGGTCCAGGGTTACAGAGCCAGTAACTTGAGGAATGTGAAGGACAGGAGGATGAGCAAGGAGGGAAGAACAAATCATTAACTGAATAACGGAGAACTTGCTAGACTTAGGGAGTATACAGAAGTTAATAGACAACTGTGTATCCAATGGGTAGACTCGGAGGTGGGTTTGTTATAATTTGGGTTACACCACCGTCATGTCTGTTTCCCGGGGGAGTCCTCCAGCTCTGGGAGTTCTCCACCAGAGCTCCTTTTCTTGGGTGGTACATTCTGGGGCCTTCAGGCCTTTATTATTAATACGTATCACCCCGACAAATCTCCTGACTTCTTCGTAGCGTGGGGAAAGCAGGACACAGACAGTTTTGTGCAGGTAGTTGGGCTGATGCATTTCACAAGCCTGACACTAAGGATTAGGCCAATCCCCTGCTGCCCTAGGGGGTGTTCCTCGTTGTTAACAACAGTGGGATGACACTGGAATGTTGTCCTGAGTTTTGCAGCTCTTCAATGTTTCTCTTTGCTGTAGTACTTTCTCACGCATGCTGTTGTAAACATAGCCATGTTTTTGCTAACTGTCCTTGTTGTTTTCATTCCATTCTCCTAGGCAGAGACATGTGATGGATTTTTCCTTTGACCAGTGTGATTGAGAGGTGGTAATTTCTACCTCCAATCCACGGTGATTTCTAAGAACATATAAATAAAGGTCAGAGGGTTCTGCCCTCTCTCTTTTGGCTCCTCGGCCTGGTCGGCTACGTGTGTTTTCTTTGTGTCCATACAGTGTGACACTGGAACTCAGGGCAGTGCCTCTGCCAGTGCACCACAGCTCGCAGGCTCAGCCTGTTCCGCTGAAATTCCTGAAAACTCTGCCTGGTAATCTTGGTTACTGGGGTGGCTACATGGCTACAACTTGCCCAAATATTTTGGCTTCTTCATTCAGTGTGCATAAAGAAACTCACTATTGCCCCCTTTTAAACAGAGAAATGAAGTTATCTTATTTGCACAGCTGCCAAAGCTAATTCCCTATGCACCACGCTTTCCCTGTGGACCTTACTCTCCATTCTGTTGCTATGTACTCTGCTACAGTGTAACTTCAGGATAAGGCAAGTGTTAATGCTCCTTTTAAGGAGTTCTGCTTACAATGCTTCTCATTCTTTTAAAAACAAAGATGAATCCAGCATCTAAAAAGCATAAAAAACTTTACTGGATTAGAAGCTTTGGCTTTTTGTATGTATTTGTGTGTGCGTGTAGTCACTCTCCTTAAATGACTGAAAGAATGATCTTTAATTTCTCACTAAATCAAAATGAATTGAAAATGTAGAAGAGAGAGATTTTAATAACATGAAAAGCACTGATATCAAAGTAAAATTCTAGGTATTCCAAATTTCAGCCAGTATCGGTCCTGTTCATATTATAGCTAAACAAGTTCTCCTATGTAATGATAAGGTATTGACAAGATTGGAATGGAAAACATCAACATTGATTTTTTTATCTTTTCTAGTCTATTGTCTGATATCAAACAAGTATGACAGATAGCTAGCCTAAGTTCAGTAACATCAAAGGGAAAAGTTCAATTTGAAATGAATGAATGTGTGATCAGAATTTATGTCCTGCACAGCGATTAACTCTTTTTTCATTTATTTTTGGGAAGAATGCTATAAATAAATTCATTTTCTAATTTCAAATTAGTTGAGAAGCTCCATGGGAATGAAAGTGATTTTGTCTTTTACTTTAGGATATTTTGCTTATTTTGTCTGGTAACATCACTTTTGTCAGCATTAATTGCACCTAACACATAAGCATTGGCATATGCTTTTATTCTACCTCTGTGCCAAAGTGTGAAGAAAATACCTAAAATGTCCAAGCAATAATCACATATTTTACACATTAATAGTGTTGACACTTAAATAGCATTGAACTGATTGCACTGGGTCTGGCTGGGTTAACATTCTTCACAGCAGCCCATATGGTGCTGTGCTTTGCATTTGTGACTCAAGCACTGCTGGCATCCCACCAAAGCCTTGGTTATTAGTAAGCAGTCCTTAGACAGACTCTACACTTCCTTTTTCTGATTCTGCAGGCAGGGACCCCATCCCTGCCAGGAGAGTGGAGGGGCAGAGGCAAGAACAGCCTGGAAAGTGGGATAAGGGACAGAGGAGGGAGGCGGGGCATTGCCTTACAAAGTGGTTGTTGCTTGGAGGCTGACCGGCCATTTGTCTGCTTGTGAGAGGTGGTGAATGATTGCTTTTGAAAGTGCTTTCCCCTCTTTTCTTTGCTTAGCATACAGTCTTTACCTGAATCCATGAGTTTTCTTACTTTTACTTTTCCTATTCTTTACCCCATCCCATGGCCGGCAGGGGTATGTTGGGCACTGAGTGACTGACTTTTTCTGTGCTTAATTTCTGGGCTAGGTAAACCCACCACCCTGATCTGTATTCCATTCTGTGTTAATTTGGTTATTCTAAGCAGTCATATCAAAATTAAATTAATATATAAAATATTTGTATAATGGAAGCAATAAGATACAATCTGAAAGATCTTTTGAAGTAAATATTCCTAAACTCACTTAAAAATAAAGCTCATCTCTTGAAAATAGCTTCTTTTTAACCTCTAGATACTCTCGTACATGAAATTCCTATCTCAATAAAAGGTAATAATGTGCAAGAGAATAGGTGTTTTAACATTATTCAAATCCAAATGTTGTCAGGCACTTGCATTGCAAGTATCATAAAGCATTGGTTTCAGCTTACTGTGATTTCACTTATGTCTTAGCAGAGCACTTCATTCTAAACACCCTACTTTATTTATATATATCTGGCATCTTTCTGGATAATATGAGTGTAATATTAAGCAATAGGAAAAAATTAAACATTTAAATATATCACAAAATTTTTATAGCATTTTAATTTCTACTATTACTCCAATTTAAAAAAAAATCATATCCCTTAATTTACAGTCCAACCCAGAAAATACCTGGATTCTATACTTACTTATGATGTACTAAATATATTAGCCAACATGAGAAATATTTTTACACTAGATGTTTCTCTTGTGTTTTATTTAAATATTGGTTTTAAGATAAATAGCAGACAATCAATAGCTCTTCAGAGGTATTTCTTTGATTGCTGATAAACCCAGTACAATATTCATAATGTTGAAATCTCAAAACTTCACTTTCAATAGCATATTCACTAATGTATTGACTCTTTTTTGTTTATGCTCAAAAGAATTTCTCAGAAATAAACTGCCTTTTTGAATCTTGCAACCTAAATCCTTGAAAGGTTTAGGAACTACTATGATTGTTTTAGAAACTTTTTAAAAAATCAAAATAAATTATGATATTTCTAGATAAGCCTGGAAACATGAATTACTTCCTTAAAAGGGTCATAATTATATTCATGTTAGGCCAAGAAACTGAATCAGAAAGGCAAGACTAAAGGATATCCAGTCCTCCAGTCCTCTGACAGCTTTCAGAGTAGATTAACAATTTTGCTTGCTGACCTCTTATTTTGGCTTGAGACTCAGCTGCAACTTTTTCCAAAATCTATTTAATGCAGAAAAGAGAGTGAAGGGCATTTCTTGATCGTGAATCTTGGGTGAATCAGTCACACAAATGTACCTCCGGCCTGTCTGTCTTGCTAGCCTCTGAGGCTGACAAAGCAAGAGCTGATTTGTAGACCGTTTATAAGACTTTGTTGAAAAACAATAAAGACAAAACAGATGCTTGGAGCTCTGAAAAGCTCTGGGGCAGCTAAGTCATACAGATAATGATACTCTGGTTAATAAATATTTAACCAGAATTATTCCCAAAACAACTGGATACTGCTACATGTAAACCTGATACGTTGTTCAGACTACTTGTAAACAAGTAATACATCACCTTTCCCTGGTCAGCATCACATCCCAAATCACTGAGTAGTCATATATCTCTAATCAACGCTGGCAACAATTCCTTAAGTTTTGAGTTATCACCTCTCTGGGATTTCTGTCAGTTGCAAACCAGAAACTAATGCAATGATCTCTTCACTAATATCCCAAAACCTTTCTGTATCTCCCACAGTAATTTTGTTCAATGGTGGGTTATTCCTGAAGTCAAGATCCATCTGACTAAAACTGGTCAAGCAGGCCTGAAGTTCTTCCTGCATTATTGGAACTTTTTCATTAAATTCATTAAGTAATGCTCCTGTTCTACTCAGCACTGGCAGAAATATCCAATAAAATATTTTGCTTCAGGAAAAAAATATCACAAAGCTGTTTATCAACGGTTGGCATCTTTGGAGAATAATGTAGGAAATAGAATCAATGAGGGAAGACTGAAGAATTTGTAGCTCACAATGCATAGAAAATGAAAGAACATTCAACAGCTGTACTCAAATTTTTGTGCCAACCATCTCCCAATGGCAGAAGCAATTGCTCCCCTTGTTTACTGAGCAGACAAAATCTTGCTAAGCAGAAAAAATAAAATAACTAGGGCATTTACAAAGCAATTTCAAATATTGGAATTTTTCTAAAGTTAAAAATAACTAATTCTTAGTGTAGTTCTGCCTCCACTCTTGGGGTTTTATAAGTACTAACCAGGCAAGTACTTGCATGTGTGACCTCTTGAGGTTTCTTTTAACCTTATTTTCTAACTGTTGCAATAGTAAAAATGGATTAAGGCTCTATTTCAGGAGCTTCTTAAATTGGAGTTTCATGATAAAAAGAAATTATTTTAATATTATACTTTCCTCTGAAGTTAACTGCAGTCTAATGATACCAGTAACAGCTATAATTTCTGTAGCTCAAAGAGAACCAAAACAGGAGAAAAGACTTTCTCATTTAAGTATTTTCTAAGATTGCTAGTTCTGTTTTTTCGACAGAACTCCGTTTTCTGTACTAGTTAATACATAATTCAGCAGTGTTATTCTTTGTCACAATAACTGAAGGTATTGTTTACTTAAACTAGGAAATCAATCCCTATCATGTAACATTTTTATAAACAGGTCATATACAGCAGAAAGAAATGAGAAAAAGCAGACAGAATGATTAAAAGGGCAAAAGAATAGTTACTAGGATTGATGACAATTTATATGGCCTTATTCTCAAGAAAGTACTTTGAAAATATCTTAAAGCTGAGCAGCTTTTACCCTTGGGCTGAAGAAAAGAGAGTTCACGTGGTCTAAATCAGTATTTTCATTTAGGTCAGAAGTGCGTTCCACAAATGTACCCACCCAGCATCCCTTGGTTCGTATCATTGAATAGCACTGGAACTTGAAAACTCCATTTGTCTCAGGTGTGACTGAACATTTCTGTACTCTGCTTTTCACTGATCTGTGCTGCTGTGCCTAATGGTTGTCCAGTTCATGGGCCTAAATTAGAGCTGGACAAAGTTAAATATCGTAATGAGCAGATAACAGACTTGGGATTCTCAAGAGCGTTTTACCCTGATTTACTAAAATATGGGTATAGATATAGTATCAATACCCAACTGAGACAGACAAGACTCTCTAAGAAAGGTGTTAGAAAGTGTATGCTTTTATTAATTAATTATGAACGAACGCCTGCATGGAATAGCTTCCAAATACACAGGGCAAAGTCACAATGCATTACAAGGTCTATTTATCCACAAAGGATTCAATACAAATGCATATTCATATTATTGCCACCTCCCATTCCTGCTCCGTATGGTAATTAGCTGAAAACTAATTAAGCATGCGCTCTGAACTTCTTTCAATGGGTCAGTGGGCTTAAGATTTTGAGAAGGGGGGTTTGAAGATGAAGTAATACTTATCTTCTTTGCTTTGACCTGTTTGCTTTCTGGGTCATGATGATGGATATTTTCTCTGGAAATTCTCCAGTCCTTCCCTTCACCCTCTATGAATAGGAATCTTAATTGAAAAATTCATTATTGTTCGAATTTCTTTAAAACTACTGACTGTCAGTGTAGCTGAACAAACAGAATAACTCAGATAATTAATCTTTAGCTAATTGTGGTAGTGGATCAGTCAGCTGCCTCCATGAGAAATGGAGAAATAGCTTGGACAAATTTTCCTTCCCAAGATAGTGAAGCTGAAGAAGATGGAGGCAGCATGCTAGAGGGGAATTCCCTATCTGCCATGTTCTAACCCTGTCAATCATAGATTCAGTTCCACCTCTGTTATTTTAATACTCATTGTATTGTGTTACTATTCAACAGTTGCCAGAAACTTCTGCTGTTCTGTAAAGTTCATAGGTTAATGCAAATATATCCTGCCCTTGCCCAGAAATCATTGGAAAGCTGTCACCCCAGGGCAATTTGTGATTTGATAGGGACCCTGGACTCCACCTTGTCACCACCCCCTTCCCTTTCCCTATAAAACCCTGTGTAACGACCCCATTGGGGTCTCTCTGATAGCCTGTATCCTGAAGAAGAAGATCAACATTAAAAGTCTGGGTAAAGCTATCGGGGAGTCCGTTCTCTCTTCTCTGCCTCTACCTGCTTTAATCAACACCAGGTTCTCTGTTCTCACTGCAAAAGCAAAACCTAGGTACAGAGATAAGCAAGATAAGATAAGGCTGAGGCTACCAAGCAGCAGCCAAACGCTTATCTCACCAGGCACTGGATAAAAGCTTGCTCTGCTGAACCTAAGCAGCTCTACCAGAACCCCAGAAAAGCTTTAGGTAATCATTTGCTCAGTTACTTCAATCTAGCTGCAATTTTTGCTTTACTTAACTTTTACTAAAATCTTAGCATTTTACTATTTAAACTCTGCTTTTTCATCGGATTTTTAAACTTCCTGTTTCAACCCAGCAAATTGGCTCTTGTTTCTTTATACTGCTTTGGCATATGGAGGCATATCCAGAATCCTTCCTTAGGAGGGATGGATTGGCCTGGTGGACTCCACTGTGGTTAAGGTGGATGAAGATTCCTCTGTTGATCCTTTTTCTTGCCTTTAACTCACCTCCTGATACATGCCATACAGAGTCCAGAGTGTCCATCATCAAACAGCATCAGGTTCTTCATCCTCAGGCAGGATGAAAAAACAGGGGGGAAGAAGCAAACCCACAGACTCAGAGATAAAACTGCTTCTTTTTTTTTTTTTTAATTTGGAAAAGTCTAAACAGAAAGGAAGGCAGAACATAACCTTCCATTTTTTCCAGTGGTAGTCATTATATATGGCAGCCTCTGAGACCTCATTATTCCATTTTTCCTGCATTCTTTACCTTCTTTCTCACAACCATATAACCAATAAGAGTCTTTATTGTTTTGCTTTCTTCAGTGGGCTATCAAGCAAACAGTGAACCATGACTTCCTGAATATGCTTCTGCTCACTAGCAGGTTCAGAAATTCTGAACATCCCAGAGAAGACGTGATCAAATACTGTCAAATTGAATACAAATCTGAATAGTTTTAATCTGTGAGTTGTTAGGTTGTAGATCTCAAATAACCAAAATTCAGTTTCTATTTAATTTACTTCACTTTTTGTCATTTTGGGTTTGTTTGATTGGTTGGGGGGGATTTTTGCTGTTTAGATTTTTTTTTCCAAAGTAAGAATGGAAGCAAATAAAATAATCTGATTGCACTGTTCAGGGGGAGCAGGGACAAAAATAGAAAAAAGAAAATGAGTTCTCCCTTTAAATTCCACAAAAGCTCTTATTACTTGCAAAGTTGTCTCTCATAATTACATAGTCATTTTCTGAGGGCTATAACACCCTTTCTCAGCAGACAGCCAAAAGCGTCTTAGATGACACAAAATGTTTGCTTTTATTAAACCCATCATGGATCCTCTGGCATCTGATACTACATGTTTGTTTATTAGCCTTAAAATGCCAAATGACTTTTTATTGTTCTTATTTGTCTTTAAAAGTGTTGTAGTTGAACATATATTATGAGCTCTTTGTTGATATAGATTGAGCTATATATCTCTATAATGTTGAAAAATAGTATTCCTTTTAGCTCAGAGGTAACTGTTTTTTCTAAAAAAATAGAAAATAGTTTCATATAAAACTGCAAAACTACAAAAAACCACCCCAAACCTTAATACCATACTTTATGTCAAAAAATTAAAAATATTTCCATCATCAAAACAGCTGCTGAAGGTGATAAACACTGAGACTTCTGAGGCATGCAGTAAACTGTGTTTGATAGATTAGGATTTCTAATTGTTCTTTGGAACAAAGATCTGACTTTTATTTATTTACATTTAGTGCTTAGAACAACTGGGCACCAAATCCCAGCTGTGTATTCCAGAAGCTAGGATTTCCAGTTAAAAAAATTTAGAATATATATGAAAAATAGAAGACTAAGAGTAAAATGTATGGCTCTATGCATAATTTATGTAGTGGTGTACTGTGTTTACATGGCAAGGTTTTGGTGGCAGAAGAGGTGTCAGGGGTGGCTTCTGTAGGAAGATACAAGAAGCTATTCCCATATCACCCAAAGCCATTTTCAGATAGCTCCAAGACAGACCCACTCCTGCCCAAAGCTGAGCCTACCAGTGGTATTGGTAGCATCCCTGTGGTAGCTTATATAAAAAGGGCAAAAGGTCTTGCACAAGAGGATCTGGAAAAGCGGAGTGGGAAAATGTAAGAGGAACAACTCTGCTGACACCATAGTGAAAAAGTAGAGGGAGCAAGTGCTCCAGACGCTGGAGCAGAGATTTCCCTGCCTTCCATGGACAAAACCATGGTGACACAGATTGTCCCCTGTCAGGATTTGGGATACTTTTTTTTTTGTTTGTTTGGCTCTCTGTGTTGGAATTTTTCCCCATTCTAGTTGCTGGGGGGGTATAATGGGCGAGTGATTAGTTGCTTGGAAACCTTGATGGTGGATGATTAAGAAGGGACAAAGGCTTGGCTCGGAGATGGGTGCGGCTGGCTAGCCCTTATCTCGGACCCCCTGATAGCTGGGATTTTTTCCCCTCAGAGGGGGCAGAGATACTGGGGGAATGGGACTAGTTAAAAAGAGCCAAGCACAGCTGAAGGGCACCTTCTTCGCTCCTGGACACCAAGAGGAGAGGGAGAGAGACTGCTTGGAGCTCCAGGAAGAATCGTCCTCCACCGTGGGCTTCTGTTTCCAGCTGCATGTTTCTACCAACTTTCCACCGTCCACTCCAGTGTCCCTAGGGAAGGAAACTCGNTATATATATATATATATATATATATATATATATATAAATATATTAGTAAAGGACTGTTATTCCTCTTTTCTCATACCATTGCCTGAAAGCCCCTTGATTTCAAACTTTTGCCAATTCGGAGGGAAGGGGGTTACATTTTCCTATTCTGAAGGAGTCTTCTGCCTTCTTTAGCAAATACCTGTCTTTGAAAACCAGGACATCCCCCTGCAAGGTCCATGTGGGAGCAGATATCCACCTGTAGCCCATGGAGAACGCTATGATAGAGCAGGTGGATATGCCTGGAAAGAAGATGCAGCATGTAGAGAGACCATGATGGAGCAGGCAGCTGGCAGGAATGACAGCCTGGAGGAGGAGCTCCTGCAGAAGCAAGTTTTCTGGCAGGGCCTGTGACCCCCATGGCTCCCCACAGAGTTGGCAGTTTGTTCCTGAACTACTGCACCCCATGGAAAAGACCCACACTAGTGACATTATTGAAGTGCTGTGCCCTGTGAGAGGGAATTCTCACAGGAGCAGGGGTAGAGCAGGAGGAGGAAGGAGTGACAGGAATGAAGTTCCATGAAATGCCCACAACCCTGTTTCTGTACACTGCTCAGGGGAAGGACAAAGAAGTACTGGGAGTGAAGTTTGGGAAAAAGGGAAGGGTAAGGCAAAAGTGTAGATTGCTTTGGTTTCTCTTTATCCTACTTTGTTACAACTAATTAGTAATATATTCAATTAATTTCTCATAGTCAAGTTTTTCTTTCCCATGACAGTAGTAGGCAAGTGATTGTCCTGACTTTGTCTCAACCCATGAACTTCTCATTGTACTTTCTCCCCATCTCCTGCTGAGAAGGCATGAAAATGCAGCTTGATGGATGCAGCCAGACAAGTTTAACACACCACAACCAGAAAGGTCTTCAATTCTCCATTTGCTACATGCTGTTGTCAATTAAAAATTTAAACTTCTTCAGAAGTTTTACCAGAAGCTTCCAGAGCATGGGATAGATCGCCTTTAAGAAGTCCCCACATTCCTTACTGAGAAAAAACCCCCAAACCTAAAACAAAACAAAACATGAAAATTAACATGGTAATAGCGAAGAAGGAATAAAAATTAATTATTAAAATATTACTTTCCAACTGGAAACTCTGAAGTTTAGTTCAGGGAATGACAGGCAATGAGATGGAGGACAAAGCTGAAACTGAAGGACATGCTAAAGGGAGAAAGAAAAGTGCTTTGAGATTGTGTCATTCTAGATAAAGGAGAAAAAAAATGAAGTACTTCTGTTTTTATTTGAAAAGAAATTGGAAAAAAACCTCTGTTTTGAGAAATGGGAATGGAACTGTTGAGAAATAAGATTAACAAGTGTGAGAGAAACACATATAACCTTGCACAAACATGGGAAACATCAACACTCTAAGACTGATGAGAGAGGGAACAGTTGGGAGGAAAGTGAATAGGCCAGAGAAGCCAGTCATTTTAGTATCAGCATTTATTATGAGTTTACATTACAGGCTGTGGTCACATCTATGAATTTTTAAATATGATATGATTTTTTTAAAACAGCATTATCATGGTACAATGATAAATAACAGGAATGACTTTAAGATATAAGAAAGAAATAGTTTAAATATTATTGAGCTTTGATTTCTTGGCACTAAATATCTGAACACTGCAAAATCTTGCAGAAAAGGAAATTTGGTACAACATATCTATAAATTTGAAGAAGAGGAAGCATGTAAACTATTTGTACTTAAAATACAAGCAAATCAAACAATTTTCACGTATGTACAGGGATTTGTTATAAGAAAAGGAATCCACTATCTTTCAGATTTCATTTCAGTGAAAAATTGCAAGAAGGTGCATAAATAATGAATTAAATTATTTTGTTGCCAAGGATTAGAGAAATCAAGCCTTATCATATTTTTATAAAGTATTTCCATTTCCTTTATATTAACTTAAGAGGGTTCAAAGTATGATGTTTTCATAAAGCACACTAGGCAGTCTCTACTACAGGTAGAGATGAAAGATGATCCGTCTCAAGAGAATTTTGGAAAAAATATTTACTTGTAAGAGTTAAATTTGCTACCTTTTCATGAAACTTTATCTCTCTCATGGTTACAACGTCCCTCCCAGACTGTCTTTCTCGTCATGCCTACCCAGCTGCACAGTGACTAAATTTGCTCAGGAAAGTGTCAATCTCCCCTGCTTCAGAGCCCTGCCCTTGGCAGCTAAGGCTGCCAGAACATGGCAACCATCTGGCCATCCTTCATGCTGATCCCATTCCAAATGTGATGTGTATTAGACTGGTTAACAAACCAGAGGTAATCTGGCCCTAGGATTTTCACATAGATTATATTGGTTACATTGGAGCAGTGGTAACAGAAAAAATGTTCCTAATAAAAACCAAGCTGAAAATAACACTGTTATGTGAGTTGAAAGGTTTTTGTTGCAGATTTTTAAAGAAAAATCACGGGGATTTGGAGAGGCAGGGGGAAAGTATTTGTTCTAGAGAAAAACATTTTTTCATTAATAAGCTGAAAAATGAAATATTCTATCTAAATACCAAATTATGTACAAATTTTGTGAAAGCTGTAGGCTTTCTTTCTGTTTTCTTTGTTCCCAGAACTTTAGTGGAACTGGTTTTCCAATAATACAGAACTGCCACAGAAGCTTAAAATGAATCCTCTATTGACAAGTTTACTTAGAACTATTGCTGACAAAATATATGTGTTTCAAAAAAAAAAAAAGTGAAACTTGCTGAGAATTTTTTTTGTGATTTAGGGAAAGGTCAAGAATTGAGAACCCACATCTCCATCAGTGGCAAAATAGCGCTGTAAGTGGACAAAATTTGGAAAGTTGTTTGCTTGTCTTTGGCTACATGCTTGTAAGGAGTTGAAGATGTTTATTGTTTAGTAACAATTTCATTAACTGATTTTAATGCATTTTAGCCTTTTGAATAATTGCTTTCATAGTTTTTGATTTCTGTGGAAGACTGAAATCTCTGCAGAGCTCACTGGCTTCTGATGCTGCTTTTTCTGTTAACTATAAATTATATATTCAAGCTATGCAATCCTAATCATTTAGTTCTGATACTGCTCCAGATAATGAAATCTCTGAGTGTGCCTGGGCATCTCCTGCTAACAGCGAAAAGTGTATTTCCCTCCAATACCACCTGCAGACCTATTCAGTCACAGTTAATGAATAGCTACATTTGTCACTATACAGCAGCTTCTTATTTCTTCTTTGCCTCACAACTTCCATCTCAGACGATAGGTTATATTTCTTTCAGCTATTTACTTTAATGGCTGTCATTAAGTGCTTTGGTAATTTCCTTAGGCTCTGACTGTAATCAGTGAAAAAAGTTGCTCCAGAGTTGAAAGGGAACATTCGTATCAGGTGCTGCTCGAAACGCTCTGGGGGAACCCTCTTCACTTTACTGTGGAAACTGAGTGGGATGAATACCCTGGAGAATAAAATGTTGTTATCAGTCTATTATTAAGCAATTTATTTCAAGTTTGTTTGTTCCACCATGCCACCTTGAAAATCAATTTGGAGGTACGGTTTGTTTCTTGCTTTCACTTTAGTCTCCTGGCTAGCTCTTCTGGTCCTTTTAGTATTTCTGCTTCCTTGCAAGATGATTTGTCTGATCACATTTTTCCTTTAGCTCATATTCTATGCTAGTAAATCATTTCAAGACTACTTTTGGCCCAAGAGCATGAGACCTATTATGGGAAATGACCAGTTACAGCTATGTCAGAAAGCAAGAAGCATCCTGCCCCTGACCCCAGTCACAGCTTCAGTCAAAATTGCTTTCTGGCAATACCTCAAGATTTTAGATACAAAACAGAGAGGCACTGGCAAGAAGACCTAATAACTTTACCTTTGGGTTGGGTTTGGGGTTTTTTGCGATGGGATGCTGGAAAGGATAATTCCAATTTCATCTAATTCCTATAACACTGAATAAAAGTATTTAGATCCTAAAGGATGTGGTGCCATCCAGAGGGACCTAGACAGGCTCAAGAAGTGTCCTCATGGGGATCTCATGCAATTTAACAAGACCAGGAGACCAAGTTCAAGGTGCTGCTTCTGGGTTGGGGCAAGCTCCAGTATCAACACAGGCTGGGGGACGAGCAGGTGGAGAACAGCCCTGCTGAGAAGGACTTGGAGGTGCAGGTAGATGAAAGGCTGGACATGACCCAGCCATGAGCACTCATAGCCCAGAAAGCCAAATGTGTCCTGGGCTGCATCCAAAGCAGTGTGGGCAGCAGGGCCGGGGAGGGGATTCTGCCCCTTGGCTGCTGTGAGACCCCCCTGCAGTGCTGCATCCAGCCCTGGGGTCCCCAGAACGGGAGGGACATGGACATGTTGGTCCAGGGAAGTCCATGAAGATGATCAGAAGGATGGAGGACCTCTCCTATAAAGAAAGGCTGAGACAACTGGGATTGTTCAGGTGTGAAAGGAGAAGGCTTCAGGGTGACCTAATTGTGGCCTCCCAGTATTTAAAGGGAACTTAGAGAAAAGATGGGGCGAGATTATTTAAAGAGCATGCATGTAGTGACAGGACAAGGGGGAATGGTTTTAAATTGTAAGAGAGTGGGTTTAGAATAGATACTAGGAAAAAATCCTTTATTGTGAGGGTAGTGAGGCACTGGACCAGGTTCAAGGCCAGGCTGGGAGAGGCTCTGGGCAACCTAGTCTAGTTGTAGGTGACTCTGCCCACAGTGGGCGGATTAGAACCAGATAATCTTCAAGGTCCCTTTCAAACCCAAACCACTATATGATGATGATTCTATGAAATAATAACTCCTCAGACTTACAGTTATCCATTCTGAGTGTAAATGGTTCCTGAAAGACCTACTGGCTATAAAAAATATCAGGTTACCAAAATAGAATGAAATACCCAACCAGTGTTTGATTGAATGGTAAATTCTGGACAACAGTATATGTAAAAAATGCAATCCATAACTGAAGAGGTATTTAAGGTATATCTTAGGCATATGATAAATGCCAGTAATGTCACAAAAAAAGACCCAAATCTATGTATATGGAGATTTCATACTGTGCTTTGGAATTGCACAGAAAAAATATTTCTTTTTCATTCAGTGAAATATCAGCAATTCCATATCACTGCTTCTTATTTTAGTATTATTCAAAGTAATCTCTTATTTGAGTACTATGGGATGTAGCAAAAATCAAATTAATTAGAAAGGCAGATTTTACCAGGTATTTCACATCAAATATCACACTAAACCAAATTTGTCTACTATGTTCTCCTCAGTTGCCTTCTGCTCTTTTCTTTCCTTGTTCATTTTCCATTTCTTCTTGTTTCTTTACATCTAGAAAGGACCCACATACTTTTCAAGATCCACTCTCAGGGATCTGGTTAGTCATATATGAATCTTAAGATAAAAAGGAAAGAGAAATAATTCTGGGTTTTTTTATAAATCACTGATAGCCACTCTTAAGCCATTTCTGTAGCCTGTTCACATGTAGCAAAATTAGTGGAAGGTTTTATAATATGTTTGTATCTTGCTTATAGAGGAAAATTTTGCCCAATATTATCTCGGAGGTTATAGTGCCCTCTAGTGCTACAGTTCTAAATTTTTTTTCCACTAGTTCTAAATATGTAGAAGATAAATAAAATGAAGTAATACTCAGGGATCTAAACAGTGTCCAGGAAGGACGGGGATACAGTAATAATCATGTGGCAGAGTTATTCAAAACCACATTAGTGTTTATGAATTTAGGAGACACTTTCTCACATATTACTCTTGGATGATGGAGGCCTTGGCACATTACTCCTACATAACTCTATGCAATACCTAGGAAGCCATAGTTTCTGTGGGAGAGGTTGAGAGGTATCTGACAAACCTGAGAAAATGATTTGGCAGATTCTTTCTGGCACCCCAGAATCTGGGAGGGGAAATATTGCAACATTCTCAATACCACAAACTTTGCTTTGAATTGTTGCAGCTTTCTTTCATGCTGTTCACGTGTTGTCTGAAGGACGAGTTCAACAAGCACTTTAGAATTTTTTGTGTTGGCATCAGAGACTGAGCAGAAGCAAAGGTGGACGACTATGGATTAGAACAATATGGGAAGGAAATAGGCTCACTGTGAAAGAAAGATGAAAAACCAGAAAAATAAAACACTTTAAAAAGGAAAATAGTTAAAATTCTGTTATCTACTGCCTCAGGATTACCAGATTTTATGCAGTGAATGAGAAAGAAAGAAGGCCCATTTATTCACATTTTCTGTTTATGCACTGAGTTAGTGCTGCAAATCCCTGTTATTATATACAGGCTTTGAAATTTTGTCAGACTCTGCTGTGTTAAACATTACATGTATGCCTTCCTTTATGTCACCATCAGTTAGTACAATGGCTTTGCATTGTGATGCTTCTAACATTTCTCATTTTAAAGAGCTTTGCTTGAAAAGAGGTTTAAAGGATTATTATTATTATTATTATTATTAATAATAATATATTATATTAAATATAATTATTATTATTAATAATAATCTTTCTTAATTTTTATTTACATGAGGATATTATTGCTAGAATTTTCCTCCTAGAACTCTCTTCCCTAACTGCATTATTAATTTTTCTAAAATTATTCAGTTACTCAATTTATTCTCTGAGTTCTTTTGTTTAGTTAGAGGTTCCTTTTGAATGGAAATATTCTGATGACAGGTATACACTTTAGATAATTAAATTATATTTCTCTCAGCCTGGAGGTTCCAGCTTTCTTTTGTTCACTGGCACAAGTAGAAAAGTCTTACATTTACCTTTTTAGCAATGATATTTTTGATAAAAAACAATTCAAAGGTTTGCAACTTCCGAATGTAAATTCTCAGCTTCCATGAATTAGTTGAGTTGCTTGGTTTAGATATAAAGATTGAAATCAGAATTTATTTAGTTTAAGATTATTTCAAGCTGAGTTTTTTCAATAAAGTGATGAGGAAGTTTATCCAATATGTGATATGTTTTGTGTCCTGTGATGCTGCACATAAAGCCTTCAGCATGGTTTGGAGCTGGCTCCCCAAATGTTATTAGTGAACAGGAGGAGAAGGAAGGAGAAGGAGAAGGAGAAGGAGAAGGAGAAGGAGAAGGAGAAGGAGAAGGAGAAGGAGAAGGAGAAGGAGAAGGAGAAGGAGAAGGAGAAGGAGAAGGAGAAGGAGAAGGAGAAGGAGAAGGAGAAGGAGAAGGAGAAGGAACCTCCTAACCCATCCCCCTTCTATTTACTTTATCCTGTTTCATCTGTGGAGAACACAAGGGACCAGGTACTGATCTGGGACAAACTGCTTTAAAGGTCAGTAGCTCAGCAGCCATACAGAACCAATGCAAACTTCACTTTCTACAAAAGCTTCTAGCTGTGTAAAGCCTACAATTCCAAACCAGGGCATGCAGTTTTACACTGTTCCCTTCCTGAACGCAAGGACTAGAACTGTTTTGTGTAACAATAACTAGACCTGTGTAAATTGGTGTACACAGCATCAGCACCCACTTTTAAGGTATGCAACAGCTTTCCCTCTTGTTGGAAAAGCTATATTAAAGATCTCCTTTGAACTCATCACTCAGTAGATGGTTGAGGAAAATGTATCTTGTTTATGTGTATTTCTTTTTAAGATTTATTTTCAGTTCTTCATTGTTTCTACTTTGTGGTACCTAATTTAAAGCACTAGAGCTTCCCTGAGTAACATCTGATGAATTTCATTGTTGTTTTTGCAAGACAGTGTGCCAGAAAAATCATCTGATTTTAAATGACAGTGAATTAAGCCAACTCTCTGATCTGAGTCCTGGGAGGCTAGAACATAGAACAGGCAAGCCCTTTCCTTTTATGTATGTAGTGCAAAAGACATCTCTGTTTATTATTTGCTTTAGAAAAGCTATCAATGTGTAAACAGAATGTATAATAAAATAATGTTTAAAAAAAGCAACAAAATATCTAAATGTCACAAAAGCTCTTAATAACCCAGTGGTGACAGGAACCATTTGTGGTGTTACCAGGAAATACTGTACCATGTCCTTCAGCAACAGCACAGTTTTCTTGAGGTAACAGTGGTAATAGCACACTGTAATTTGTCTCACCCATGTTATTTGCATCCTGCTAAAGTAGCAACATACTTGAGTCCCCAGCGTGTACAGAACCCAGAAGGTGCCTATAAGGCCAGGCAAATTTTATTTTATACCTTAAAATAAAATCTTAGATCAGTTTATCCAATACATAAAAGGCTTTATGAACATAGATTTGCAACTCTGCACTTTTTCCCTCCCTATATGGCTGCTTGCAATGCTCCACAAGGGGAGTTCGACACTGTTTTTGCTCTAAATGCTTCAGACACTTCTCAGGAAATGTTGAAGGAATCAGCACAATGGGGTAATCTTATCCTAGAAGCAAAGTTAAAGTCTTTTCTTTTTTTCTTCCCCCTCCCTTCCTCTCTGGTGGAAAACTAGAAAGAATTAGTTGGATTTGTGATGGAAATTCAGTTTTGGAGGCTACAAATATTACTTTGAGAAATATTGCATTAAAAAGAATATGACAGGTGAGGCAAGGCTGAGATTTTTGGAAAATATATTCTGGTAGTTATGGCAGAGAGAGTTTGATATGAAAATCTAGAATAACTGTTCTAAAATGGGCAGTAAAAATAAATAAATAAGGTTATAAATGCAACTGTCTTGAATTTGCCACTATCACTGGAAAAGAGAGAGACAGACTTTTCAAAAGGTTAGTTTTCCTTCAACTCTGATTTACATAGGCATCTGAGAATATTCTAATGTTTTGAAGAACTTTGTGGTCTCGTGCAGTTGAGTAGGTACATTACTCTGAAAGAGATCATGAAGCTTGTAAAAAGACTTTACAATATCCATTATCATAAAGGAAATTTTTCATTGGTAAATGTGTACTATAGGACACAGCCCAACAGGCTGACAAATATAAGAAATATTCTACTCTTACAAAACAAACCAACCAAACCAAACAACCAAACAAGAAAACAAACAAACAGACCGCACTACTATGAGAACTCAAATTTTTAACTATTTGAAAGATATATATAGAGATAACAGTATTACAGGTATCATAATAAACATTTCCGTTTAGGTAAACATGTCCCAGGCATTCACTTTCTAGTGGGTTGACTCTGGCTGGATGTCATGTACCCACCAAAGCCACTCTATCCTTCCCCTCTGCAATTGGACAGGGGAGAAAACAAAAGGCTCATGAGCTGAGATCATGACAGGGAGAGATCATTCATTGATTATTGTCATGGGCAAAAAACACTCAATTTGGGGACATTAATTGGATTTATTACCAATGAAAGTTCGAGCAGGATAATGAGAACTAAAATCTTAAAAAACCAACTTCCTCCCACCCTTCCCTCCCTCTCAGATTCTACCTCCTCCCCCAGCAGTGGAGGGACGCAGGGAATGGCGGTTGCCGTCAGTTCATCCCTGGTTGTTTCTGCTTTTGCTCAGGCAGAGACCTTCCCCTGCCCCAGCATGGGGACCCTCCCACAGTAAACAGTCCACCATGAACTTCTCCGACTTGATTCCTCTCCATGGGCTTCAGTTCCTCGTGAACTGCCTCAGCGTGGGTCCCTTTCCAGGGGGTATAGTCCTTCAAGAACAGACTGTTTCAGTGTGGACTCCCACAGTGTTCCAAGTCCTACCAGGAAACCTGTTGCAGCACAGGCTTCCTGTGGTCACAGCCCCCTTCAGGCATTCTCCTGCTCTGCCATGGGGCTCCTCCATGAGCTTTAGGTGGATGTCTGCCCCTCCATCAACCTCCATGGGCTGCAGGGGCACAGCTGCTTCATCATGGGCTGCATCACAGGCCGCAGGGAAATCCTAGTTCTGGTGCCTGGAGCACCTCTTGCCCCTCCTTCTCCACTGACCTTGGTGTCTGCAGAGTTGTTTCTCTTGCGCATTTTCACTCCTCTCTTCCTAGAGCACAGTTAAATCTGTGAAAGAACTTTTTTTTTGCCTTTTTAAAATATCTTATCACAGAGGCTTTACTACCTTCTCTGATGGGCTTGGCTTTGGCCAGCAGTGGGTCCGTCCTGGAGCTGGCTGGCATTGCCCCTCCCAGACATGGGGTAAGCTTCTGTCAGTTTCTCACAGAAGCCACTCCTGTAGCTCCCCACACACTAAAACCTGGGCATGCAAACCCAACACACACTTCAAATGTAAATTAAGCCAGTGTTTGTTAAGATTAGTCACAAAATTATAGGGTTTTTTAAATTCTCCCACTACCTTTATGTACATGGAAAGATTGTCCATAGCAAAGACATAGCATTTTAAAGAAAATATTTTTAGTTTGAGAATATGTATATAATCCTGCTGAGTAGCACAGTTGTTTAGAATCTCCTTCCAGATTTATGTCTTCTACAGACAGGAGGGGTAATGGACTTATATGATCCTTCTAGTTTTTAAATTTATGAGTAAAAACTCTGTGGGACACCATGACTAGCTCTGCATTGAATGCTGTGGGCTTAGTGACATCCAACAGTGTACTTATGGAGTAACTCCACTAAAGTCATTATGTAAAGCCCACACGAGATACATTTGCATATTTTTATGTGTCACGTTTTATTATTCTAGTTTCTGTTTTATTATTCTAGTTTTATGCAGACTATTTTTGACACAAAAACCCATACAGCCCTCTTTAAGTATTTTACTCCATACTCTGCAACAGAGAAAATGAGGACGAGTAGAAGTAACAATCAGGCATTTATGCCAAGTCAGAGTGGCTAAGATACTCTGATTAGTACCTTGCAGACTAGGATACAGAAAAACCAATTGACGCAAAATCCTGAGTATTCCAGCTTTACTTGTAATTTTTTAATTGCACTGTGAAGATTCATTGGTAGTTTGTGCTGTGGTACATTTCTCAACTCCACGAAGAAACTTTTTCACCTAGCCAGACTAATGGCCCAGTAAATATTGTTAATGGCTGTTCTACATTCCCCATTGCAAAGCAACTGAAACATACTAGTTAATATGAAAAATAAACATTAAAATCAAAGACAATAAATCATTTGGTTGACTTTTTGCCAATCTATAAATGCTTCTTTCATGCAGCTTTAAAAAGAAATCTGAGGACAGAAGCTTTTCCAGTGTTCAAGTTTTTCCCACATTTGTTCAATTTTTTACTTTGTCTATTGGGCACTTTTCTAGGCTTAATTTTTGTAAAAATTTGGTAATTTGTTGACAAAGGGAGTTCATGAAATACATAATTTGGAGTCAGAAGTGTGAATCCTCACGGGACTATATGCACATGAGCACAAAGCCACCATAGTACATAAGTGATCTGTCTGATGACTATTACCAATACTTGAATATCAGGTTCTCAACATAAACCTTGCAAGACCTTGTTTGCTCTGTCCCTGTTCCCTAAGTTTTCAGAAAGGCTGAAAGCAGGATGGCACAGGCTGGGTGTATGAGTAACCTTGCAATCCACACTCAGATTTGCAGGACAATGAAAGACAGACATTTCCCTTGGGTAGAGTGGTTATGCACCCCTTCAAACTATTCACATCATCCCATGAGTAGCCCTCTCAGTTTGAGAGGAACAAAGGAACATTGTTTTCTGGTGAAATTAAATATAAAAGTAATCTGAGATTCTGAAGACAAAAACTGCTTACAGCATAATTGGAGTATAATGTATATCTATATGCTTTTGCCTCTGTAGTCTTGTGGCAAGCAGACATATGTCATGTTTCAACGTGAAAAAAAGTCCCATTCCAATAAAAGGTAGTTGTTTCCTAAATTTGTCTGGGCATAGAAACTACCTAATCAAACAAACTTTTCAATTCAGGTATTTCTACCTTCCGTCTGTGTTAAGCTTTGAAAAACATAATATTAATTTCATTGTCTCTATCATTCAGACTGTGTAAATAGAAAAATATTTTGGCTATATTTTTTATTTTTACAGTGCTACATAATAGTTCTTAGTGGGGATGTAAATTAATCACAATGCAACAAGAGGTCAGCAATGGAAGCCTCAGAGAGGTAGGAAACTTGTGCTGTGCTGACTTGCTCTGTTCCATGCTAACATAGGGGCAAATACAGAAAAGAGGAGAAGCAAAGTTGAAAATTATATTATGAAGAGAGTCTAAGTAATTCTTTTTGGCCTTGGTAAGAAGTAAATTTCAGTTAAACTTTGCTTTTATTATTTTTTAATTATCCTAACAGATAGAAGACACTAGATGTTGTTGCATGTTAGTTAGTCTAAAATCACAGCAGGAAATCTCAGTAAGTGAGTTTTGACGTGTAGAAGAAGGGTAAGAACTAGTGGTGGGTTGAATTTGCCTGTCTACCCCTTAACAGGGGAGAAGATATTAAAAAAATCTCATAAATTAAGATAAGGACATTGGGATAATTTGCCTGTTAATGTCATGGGCAAAACCGACTTGACTTAGGGAAGATTAATTTAATTTATTGCCAAGTAAATGTAACAGAGTATGATAATGGGAAATAGGAACAACTCTGAAAACACTTTCTTTCTACCCATTCCTTTTTCTCAAACTCAACTTTTCTATGAATATTTCCACCTCCTCCCCTCCATCAGTGTAGGGAGATGGAGAATGAAGGTTACAATCAGTTCATAACAATTAATCTCTGCCATTTTTTCCTCAGCATGTTTCGTTTCCCCTGCTCCATCACAGGTTCCCTCTCCTTGAATACAGTTCTTCAGTAACTTCTCTGCTGTGGGTCCTTTCCACAGGGTGCAGTCCTTCACGACACAGCTCCAGCATGAGTTCCCAAAAGGATCACAGTCCTACCAGGACCCTCCCTGCTCCAGCATGGTCTCTCCATATGCAGCAACTTCTTTCAGCTTACATCCCCCTGCTCCGTCTGGTGTGTGGTCCTGCACGCTGTGGGCTGTGGTTGGATGTCTGCTCCACCTGGACCTCCATGGGCTACAGAAAGTCAGTCTGCATCTCCATGATCTTCTCCACAGGTCTGCTCCAGCAGCTGAAGCACCTCCTTTCCCTCTTCTTCACTGACCTTAGTGTTGGCAGGGTTGTTCCTCTTACATTTTCTCACTCCTCTTTCCCAGTAGCTGTTGTGCAGCATTTTTTACCCTTTCTTAATGTCCCGGTTTGAGACAAATTTGGGAGGAAACTTCCCAAAAGGGTGTCTCATCTAAGAAAGATAGGCCCTGGCAGCCCCCAGCCCCATACAAGGTTCGAAAGGAATTTTCTTGGAGGAAAGTGAAAAAAACCTGTTTATTTAACAAACAAGGTGCATGAAGACACAAAAAAGAAAATGAATAATGTTAGATAATAAACCTTCTCTGTTATGGAGAAAGATGGTGGATCTTAGAGTCCCTTCTTTCTCTGGCTTAGCTTCTCCTGAAGTCCAGGCTGGGCTGGAGGTCGCTCCAGCAGCTCCCGACAGGGGAATGTGTCCCCCTGAGATTGTCTGATTTTCAGACAAAAAAAGAACAAGCCAAACAGTCCAAAAAGAAGAAAAAGCAAAAGCCACAGTCCCTGAGGGAAAAAAAAAAAAAAAAACCTTCCCCTTTCCTAGCTAATAGGGCCACCAGCTAGCGAGGAATGTAAACTAATTCTGCAGTGCTAACACAATACCTGGAGGAGTTTAAAAACAAACCGTGACAGAATTCCCTGGCTGCTGCCCTTCCCAGCTTAAAGTTACAGGACCCATTCCTGGGCATAGGCAGCCGATAGGGAAATACACAGCATAAAATCACCCCAGGACACTTAAACATGTTACTACAGAATTGGCACCAATACATACAAACACATAAAACCATACACACACCTACCAAAACCAGTCCTTTGTATGGAAAGTTGTATGTGATAGAATCCTTTTGCTTGTTTAGCACAGTGAAGTGGATCTTTTAAATTCAAACATTTTGCTCACAAATGGGTATTTTAAACTCAAAATTGCCTAGGATTCTCTAAATAAAATTTGCTTCTTCATTTGCACTCTGGAAAGACTAAATGTTGTCTAACACATGGCTTTTTCAACTCAGTCAGAAATCCCAATGCTATTTGTATATTCTCAAATTTAAAATCTTCATACTAGTAACATCCTATTCCTTCTTACTGCCACTAATATTAGTCCTGAATTAAGTATTTATCCTAAATTAAACCAGGTTAAAGAAGCTCATAGAAATTCTATTATCTTCTAATATTAAAATGTTGAGTGATTGAAAAATATTACTTTCACTAAAAATAGACTTGTAGAATCCCTGTAAGAGTCATTTTTGAACAGTTTAGTCTTTTTTTTGTTTGTTTTGAAAGTCATTTATCTATACTAAAGATAGCCTAACTCATCTCTCATGATATTCTAAGTCTATAAAACTGAAAAAAGAATGATGATACAAATATGAAGAGGAGGGGAAAAAAATCAATGGTTAAATAAATTTATTTGCATAACTGTTATGCTTTCTTGAAACCCAGTCAGCTAGGAGAGGTCTTCAGAAGTCACCATTACCTACCATTTGTGGATTTGCATCTCCACAACAGAGTATTCAGGGATTAGGTGATAAATAATGATGTTATTGAATTTGGTAGTGCAGAGCAAGAGCAGGGAAGAAGGTGTCTGAAGCCCCAAGGGTGAATGCAGGAAGAAAGATGTATGTTCCACATCTACATTCATTTCAGGGAAAAACAAGCCTAAGGACAGGGCTTGTCAAAATAATATGTTCCATCCCCTGAGGAGGTGTGTGGAAAATTTTGAGAGTTAGCTTAATTTGACAACCTTCTAAACTGAAGAAAGCACAGGAAATATATAAAGCCAAGCCACACATTACTAACATTACTAGATATAAGAGCGTGTAGTAGCTATTGTCCTATACTATTGTTAAATACAACAGCTGGCTTTCAAATTTTTTTTAATTAGGATTTCTTTTGCGACATTTACATTGGCATTTATCTAATGAGAAATGATTTAGGGGGCGCACTGGTAAAATTCAATTTTTCACATTCTTAAGGCATCAGGAATCCTCACATGGAGAATGGACACAAAATGAGCATACCATAGAAGTTAACAGTATTTTTTTCTATAAATTCCTAGGCAAGTGTATCTTGGAATCTGGGTGGAGTGATAAAGAGACATGAAGGGGAAAATACTGCTCAATCTTTTTGTTTTGTTTATTTTATTTGTTTGAGGCTTTTTGTGGGGGTTTTTTGTGGGTTTTGGAGTGTGGGGGAGGTCGACTGGTTGGTTAGTTTGGTTTGATTTGTTTTGTTTCTTTTGGTTTTTTAATAACTGAAATACAATATAGCTCTAATAACTGAACAAAAGCAAAAGATCATGGAACCAATAGTGTTGCGGTGTGCTCTTATCGCTCCTGCCGGCTTTCTTAGGACGCTTTCCCGGATAACTGCTTCCCGAAGCCGGAGCGATCCTAGTGCCCCAGACCTCCTTTGAAGCGGGGGTGGTGACACCAGGAGGGCACACGTAGGCCCCACCGGTGGGAGCTGGGTTTAGCGTGGAGTGGGGGGGTGGCGAAAGTCGTAGGAGATCCGAAGACAAAAGGAGGGACTCCAGGTTTGAACGCACAATGGTTTATTATGCCTCCATGCTCTCCTCAGGGACCGGAGCCCCAAATAGCTCGGGACATGGGGTCTTAAGGTGAACAAACAGCCAATTAGGTGAGGGTACAGGGGAAGGGTTAGGGAGGGTCCAGGGTTACAGAGCCAGTAACTTGAGGAATGTGAAGGACAGGAGGATGAGCAAGGAGGGAAGAACAAATCATTAACTGAATAACGGAGAACTT
>VYZT01024419.1:6068-31433 GCA_013400735.1 Pomatostomus ruficeps | reverse complement strand
TAACCCTGAGGCCATGAAAATGCCGTAGGAAAATCTTACTTCTTCTTGCAGTACTTGATAGAAGTCTGCAGTGTTGTCATCTTGTTGTGCAAGTTACTGTTGTTCTCAAACATGCAATAAGCTACTATCAAATTGTAAGGCTGTGGTTTTCCCTAACCCTTTTTATTTATTTATTTAAGTTAGAATAGAAAACTAGCAGGCTCTTCAAAACAGGCATGTCATCAAAAAGAAATTCAGTCTACACTATGCATCAAAATTTGATGTCTGAAAACAAGCCTAGCTTCCCTATCCAGATAATAGAAAGACTCTTAGGTCACCATCAAGTGCCTAATTTTAAGTGCTTTGTCTCCCACTGAAAAAGCTACATGGTCTGAATACCTGCTGTTATATTTCTGTTTAGACACTGGAATTTGGAAGTCTCCTAGACAGGCTCTTAGACGTGATTAGTGACATTTTAGGCTTTTCATTGTAAAGCAAAAATAGAGCTATTTTAAACAAGACTCCAGTCTGAGAAAGGTATGGGATGCTACCAAAAATATCTGGTAATAAAACTATTAAAAATCTTCGGACACATTAAAGAAAAACCTGGTTAGCTTCTCCCTTAAAACTGTTTTTCTTGCTCTAGGGGAGATACCCTGTTTTGCTTTATTCCATGCACACTCAGCCTGCCATTTATTAGGTATCTACCTTCATGCCATCTGATGAAAATTATCCACAAACTCTCATAAGTAAGACAGAACCATAGGCAACACATCCTTTCTGTGCTGATCAGCAATTACTCAAAGTGTCAGTGATACTCTCCAAACACAGGAGAAAAATCTGGGCTTGCAGATGCTTTAGTGGCAATGCAATTCTCCCTCAAGTGTTGTAGTGTGATAATGAAGGCAGCAGCTATACTGCCACATGCATAGCCAGGGACAAAAGAAAGGAGGAGGTAAGGCGTCTTTTTCAATAGGCACAGGCATATCTTCTCATCAAAGACTGACTATTTTTGACAGTAGCAATTAGGCAGTTCAATCACAGACCCAAGTAAAAGAAAATTCTTTGACAGGAGTGTTTTGGATGTGCTTTGGCCAGTGTACGTTGCTGTGAAATACGATATTAATTGCTAAAATCCTGATTTATTTCCTTCAGAAGAAACCCAGATACTGTTAGAACAGAACCATTTTAGCAGGTGAGGGCAAACAGGTAAGCAGAGTTCCCATGATTCTAATTTAGGCATGTTAAAACTTACGCACTTTTCCTATGTACAAAAGAGATTATTATTTTCTATTTTCTATTTGCAACTGTCTGTAACTTCACATTTCTAGGATAACCACAATCCCAAATGGGATGGCTGCTCTCTTTCTTTTTTTTCTTTTAGTGACCTTCATCTTTTCTGCCTACGTTTCGCAGTTCCCGCTACAGGAACTCTCCTTGCCACCCCTGTTCCCAGTGTGCCCCATTTCATCTGTGGTAGAGCAAAGCAGTTGTCTTTCTTAAGCAGTTTTCTATTGACCAGCTGCTGCTTGCATCCTCCTCTCTGCTAGAGGCTCAGTGCTCAGTACATTTTTCTTGACTTCTTGACAGAACCATATGCTAATTTCCCACTCTGAAGTTAGGCAAAAACAAACGAGGTGGGACGTAAGGTACTGGAACCTGGGCACGACAGAAATAGCTAAACTTTGACTTTGCATTTGACTGTCAGGAGCTTCCTTATCTCTCAGAGACTTTCATGGCCATTTACCAATGTGAAATGGGTGCAGAGTGCTACCAAATCGGAAATGCCTGCAATGCTCAGCTCATTGTGGGCAAGTGAACTCCATTTGTGCAAATATGCTCCAACAGGAGAAATCAACTAGAAAATAAAGAGATTCCCATTAAGACTGATTTCATAATGAATGTGCTATTAAAAGAACTGTAGATTAGGAAGTCATGTCTCTTGATGAAAAGGTCTGTTATTTCTTTGATCATGCTAGTAACTGGCTACACTAAAATGCTATAGATTCTCTAAAAAGCTTCTTAATGTTACCCTTATTAACTACACATCTTAAGAAGCTGTAGCAAAAGAGAGGAGAGCTAATGAAGATGGGCTGGCCTCCCTCCTTAGATCTTTTGATTCTGCTTGTGATCCTGTCAAGGATCTAGGAGATCTTCTCAAGCAGGGCTGAACGGGATGGCAGAGGGTGGAGATGGCCAGGAGGAGAGTCCAGGAGGACTATCACAAGGAAGCTGCTGCAGCAGCAAGAGGGACTGACCATTTCTGAATGACTTTGAAGTTCCTAGGACTGAATAATGAGTATTAAAATGGGAATAAGGCATGCTTGTAGTTCATCCAGGGTGAATAAATACCATGCCATGCTGGCAGGGATGTTCTAGCAATTTGACAAGTAGGACATTCTAGTTCCAGCAGGATGATATTTATTCATTGTTCAAGTGCATGGCAGAAGCAGCTACACTCAACCTGTGACTTCAGGTGAGGCAATAAACTTTACCACTTCAGCGTGTATTTCCAGCCATGATGACTCAGTACTTAAATGAGGTTTTGTGAACAGTGAGTGATGTTTCTGAAGCTCTTGAAGTTTCTTGAATAGGAAACATGCATACTTGCTTTTCAAATCACTAATCTGAGAGGTGGCTTTCTTCTTTGAGGAGGGCCTTTTAATATGTTTTTGCTAGTAATTTTATGTTTCTCAGAATATGAAAATGTATAAAAGAATAATGTTACTTGTGACTGAATAGCTTCTGAAGTATTTAATAATGCCACTTATGTCACTAGTTCTTTGAAAAACGTTCATGAGTTGCTTAATTAGAAATACTGACGAAATTTGAATGGCACAATTTTTTTTCTCTTGGTTCATAAAGCTCTGTATACATACATACATAGTGAAAATCAAATACTATACAGGTGCCTAACCCCTTTGCTTGTATTGTTAAAGCATACTCCTCTGGTGAGGAGTGTTCTCTGGGCACTGAAACCAAGAAAATGTATGTGATCAAATCCCTGTAAAAATGGTTCTTCTTAGGAATGATTAAAAAAAAGAAAACAACATCAACAAAAGACAGGAAAGACTGCAATCTGACTTAAAACAAATGGTGTTTCTGGTATCGTTAAATTCTTTGCAATTATATGTGGAATCTCTTTGGGATATAGAGAGTTTGTATTTTTTGCAAGTGGAGTCTATAATGGAATTACTGAAATCTTCCCCTTGTGTAAGGGAGACTTGAATATAGTGCTTTATTTTTAAAATCTGTTCCAGACAGACTCTTTTCTATTGTTTTCCATGTATGGGAGCTGGAGCCATGCTGCAACTCTTAACTATATTGTTAATGCTAAATAACTCTGTGATCATCATATGCAGCAAATTGGGGATTAGAAGCTTCTAGGACAGCTCTGCTTTTATGTTTTAGACAACTGAAGGAGCTAATCCTAAAAATACAGAACGTATGATTCAAGTGGTTGTTCTCAGTCCAGGATTCAGTGGAACATTTCTCTGTGCAAGCCAATGAAGACAGCAAAATTGGCCTTTGCTCACTGGAGGTTTTGGTTTTGATTCTGAATTAATTCCATGGAGTTGTCAAGATTGATAGCCAAGATCAAAAACACTGGAGAAGTAGTCTGGGAGGAGCAGAATTAAAAGAAACCATTTCTGTATAATTTGAGCTTTTATGCCTGTAAACAGATGTCCTTGTTTAAAAAACAAAGAGATACTAATCTGGACAAGAGACACTTACTTCTGTTTCAAAAAAGGCTTTTCATCAGGCATTTCCCTGAGCAGTTAATGCTCAAGAAAATTATTTCCAGTAAGAAAAGAAACGTGACCACCTGAGATGCCAGTACAATCTCTGATGCTTCCCTTCACATCTGAGAGGGGTATATCACCTGTTCTTCCATTAATGGAAAGACTCCATGTATCTTAAGTATTTTCTTGAGCCAAAACTAAACTTCTCTGATGTTCTTAGAGAAAGCAGTGAACAGAAACAACCAGCTCAGTCTTGTTGAAATTGTTAAGAATTTTGTGTTAGTAGACCCAGCAAGTCACTCCTAATTTTTTTTAAATGTTTCTTAGTTCTACTATTGCTTCTTTCAATTTTTGCTACTTTTATTGGCAGAATTTCTGTTAGCCTGATTTTAATGACAAGAGCTGACTGGCAATTAAATATGACTTGAAGTGACCAAATATTTGCTGACTATATCCAGAGAAATCCATGCTTTTGCAACAAAGAATGCAATTAATTAAATCTCAGTAATTTCTAAAAATTGCACTTACTTGCACTCATAATGTGTTCCACTTCAGTATCTTAAATTTTACATGCACTCCTAGTGCATTGTGACTCTCATCAGCTTGGGCTGCTTCCTTATGGAGAGATAAAAGCCTTCTTCCTGTCAAGGTCACTTAGCTTTGATCCTAAAGTCCTCCCAGTTTCTGCTTTTCTGTTTCCTTCTCACCTCTAATTAAGGGCAAACTCATGTAAGCTGAAAATTGCCAGATTGTCCTGCAAACATGAGTGTTTATTCACCTAAGCTACCCACATAGTCTCAATTACCAAGGAGTTTGATCACTTAATAATCCTTACTGTATTTATCCTCGGTGTAATTCTGTGAGAATTGTAAATCTACCATTCCTGAACGTAGAAAGTGAATGTAAAGAGCAGACCTCCAAAGGCATTTAGAAACCTAACTCTTATGGCAATCAAGTCAATGGCATTTAAGCCTCTTATACCCTGACATTTTAGACCTAATGCAGAAACTGAAGACTATGTGGACACCAACAGATCTGAGAAATTATTATAAACCGAACGTGGATAAACTCATAAATACATATATGTTTCTTTGTCATTACTCTGTAAGATTTAATGTTTTTCTACACAAGTCTTGACAACTTTGCTTTTAATGATCGCTTCTTAAAGAAGCTGTATGACATTTACAGTCTTATGATATTTCTTGCCTGCTGGATGAAGACAAGTTTAAAAACAAAACTGAGCTCACACCAGCAGTTTATTAGCTCTATCTACACATTATCTGTTGAATTGTCTTGTGATGAAATGTTGTTTCTTTAGTTACATAAGAAATCCATAATTATCTGTTTTAAACCAGATATTAGATTCTTTCTCCTATTTAAAGCCTTTCCACCTTAGCCACCACATAGGTGTAGGGTACACACAGGTAATATGAGGGGAAGTCTTCCCCAGAATTATCTGCCTCTCCTCCCTTCTCATAATCTCTAACCAATACCCCTTTCCTCTGATTTACTGCAAGCTGTTTTAGATTGTAGGTGGTAAGATGACTGTTTTTCAAGTATGGGCACTTGTAAAGCAGTAGGGATTACCCAAGATTCAGGCTGTTGATGGAAAACAAGATTCAATTTACTTCAATCTAAGATTTATGGTTTTAGATTTTCATTCCTTTCTGTTTATAAGTGCTTGAAGTTTGTCAAAAATGGGATACATTGTCACTTAATACCATATTGCAATTGCTGAGCTTACATATATACATATATAAATATATGAATTTTAAAAAATATATATATTTAAGCCTGTACCTGTGTGCTATACACTGCTACCTAAACTGATAATGGCTACAGTAATGCTGCTATTGTTGGTAGGAAAAGAACTTTAATTTCAGTACTGAATGGCTCAAGTGTTTCCTTGATGTTAGTATCCATCCTATGGAGGCTTAAAACCACAATTCACTGCTCCTCGAAATGGAAGTGTGACTCTATCAGATGTGAACAGCTTGAAAGAAAACCTCAGGTGTTTGGGGGGAATAACATGGAACACTTTGACTGCAGTTTATTTGGCTGTAACTGGAAAAAGAACAGGTAAGATGAGTTTTACTGACATAAGCATTGATGTAATTGGCATGTACAAGACTGCATCAGCAGTACCAGTGTGAGCACGGCTTTTATAGTCCTGCACCTTAGGAATTAAGATGTTACCATTGCTACTGAAAAACTGCAGATTTTGTTTTACATCAACACAGGCCAGTTCAGGCTTTGCCTGGTCCTATGCCTGGCTGACATTAGCTTGTTTTGGCTGAATCAGCAATTGCCCAACGGATGACTAATATCCAACTTATTTTTGATTATCTTCATTCTGTGAAATTGCATGGTTTTACCCTAAAGAAATTACAGCATGCATATTGTTCCAACACATCCTAAGTGAATAACTGGTAACTAAAGTTGGTCACCAGTTAAAAGAGTGATATTAACAGACTGTGTAAAAACCCCAAACAGACCCGGGACTAAAGATATTCCTCCGAGTGAGGAATATAAGGTGCTAATTATTTGCTGTTGCTACTCATAAGAAAGGTGAGCGTGATAGAACAAAAGGAGGTAGATACCAGGAAGCTGGTGACTAACAAATTGAGCTATACTATTAATGGGCATTAGCAATAATTAGATAATATGGACTATAAATGTTAGCATCATTGTAGCTGGACTTGGAATAACTGATTAATTTTGATTTTACTGTTCAAATAATAATTAAACTAATAAACTCTAATTGTCAGCTCTGCATAGAAGGTGTGTCCTCCTGTGCCCATAATGAGATTTTGACTGTAATACTCTTTGTCAGATGGGCAATTTTAATGCAGCAGAAGTGTGGAAAAAAGGAAAATAATAACTAGCAGCAAGGAAAAAGAGGAGTGGCAGCAAAGAGGCTTCTAGCTTGGCAGTGCTTCAGAGCTGGGACACAGCTGGTTATCCAGCTGTGATCCTGGGATGCAGCCAGACAAGGAGGACTCGGGGCGCACCCCTCAGATGTACCTTTTCATGAATTTATATTAATCTCATGCCAGCAGCATTCTGACATACCGACCGTCAATGCAGGGGTTGGGTTCCAGCCCGGCAGGGAATTTGAGTGGGTGTCCCTCCCTCCCCTGTGCCATCCTCTCAGAGCAGCACTGAAAGCAGGGCGCTGTGTGCAGTCATGAGGGCTGTGATTGCTCTCTTGGTCACAAGATAATTTTTGCTCTTGAAGCAGCCCCTATTCTCAGCAGTTTTGTACTGCAGGGACAAGCCCCATGCCAAAACAGCGTCAACTCATTATTCAAGGCTGACTGAAATTTGGAGCCGCCTCTCAGAGGTGCAGCCTGTATGGAGGCCTGAGGGAAATGTGGATGAGGGTGACTTTAAGCAGCCTTGTTTTCTGCTTTCTGCCATGCTCTGGGGCCTGAAGTGGCCTCTGACAAAGCCTAGGCAGTCCTGAGGAGCTCTGTCGTCACCACACCAGCCGGAGTTTTACAGTTTAGACTCTACCTCTCCAAATCCAAGACCATCCTTGGACATGCACCCAATGGCTGATGAAGTGCATGAGCAGAGCTGTTGAAATTCAGTTCCTATGCAATAAAGTTTGAGGCACTGTGTCCTTCCTGGTGGTGTCTGGGGCTTCTAAAGTCCCTTTATCAGCTCCTTAAACAGACCCTCTGGTAAATACAGGGAATCTGGCAGTCATGGCTGGGTCCCTATTCACATCCAATTGCAGCACAAGGTGTGACAGACAAGCTGGTTTCCTCAGTCATATAAAAAGAAAAAAAACAACAACATGCCTCACTGCTCTTGAAAGCTAAACAGGGACGGAGAGCATTTCACTTCAGTGGAGTTGCATACCCATTGAACTGACATGGTGGGGAAAGGGCCAGGATGCAGTTCCTGTGGGGGCTCCCACTTAAAAGGCATGTGTCCTGAATAAGCATATGAAGGAAAATGAGTTGTCTTTAAGGAAAAAAATGGCAATGTCTGGCCTGCCTTGCCATTCCTTCTCAAATGGGGGAGTACAATATATCATTCCTGCTTAAACTCTGCATATTTTGTTAAGCCTAACATTTGGATTTATTAATAGTACAACTTCCCTCCTCCATTCCCCCAAGATAAGAATTCAATCTCTTTTTTTTCCCAGAAGCTGCATTTTTATGCATACTTATGGGCAGACAAGGTTTGCAGAAGGTGACTCCCTACAGAAAATGTGTGGCTTCTTAATGTCAATTTGTTTCTGCATTTTCTGGAGGACCCTGTAGTAATCTGGATGAATATTGCTGTAAATTGATAACAAGATATGATGTCCTAGAAAGTGTACACTAGCATAAGACATAAGGGAAAAAGAATCCTCATTCCATTTTAAATTAGCCAAGTTGTTACAAAATAGAGAGATTTCCCTTTGTGTTCTGAAGTAATTTATAAGGTGGGATTTTTTATTACAGTTGTTTGGTGAGTGGGATGGGAAAGAGACAGATAATGGATGAATGTGCTTTTTCTGACGTGGAGGGATGTAAGCACAGCTTGTGGCTGGGAGAGAAAGGAAGATTAGTTGTCAGTTGGTCTATTGTGCAAAATTTTGACAAACTTCTATGTAGTGTAGTGTGAAATCTACACTTTTTAAATGTCTTTTTCTTTCCCTGGGTATATGTGAACATAATACTTGTAGTGTTAGGTGTAGCAGAAATGATGTTAAAATGCAAAACTGCAGGAAGAAAATCAGAAGTAGAATGGGTCACTATTTTGCTTCTGAACATTTCAGAGACTGGGAGGGATGGGAAAGGAACTGCAGACAACTTTGGCTTGGTCAAACAGAATTTCCTTCTGGGTTTAAAAGCGAGTGTGTGCTTCCACTGCATCTCTCTCAGCCACTGTGAGGGGATAGTACCCCATGAACACTCCAGGAATCTAACCCTATTCCTCATCTGCTTGGCTGGGTAAAATCAACCTTGTGGCTGTGGGTCAGTCCTCTTCTGCCTTTTGCCTGCAACTGCACTGGTTTAGTCATGATTAGCTTTTTATCCTGAATTGCTTCTAATTGCACTTTAAGGCTGCTTTATCGTACTTTATTTTCATCGTAACAGTAGAAGGGCAAAATCCATAAATTCTATTTTAGATAAGGAAGAAGGATCTGAACAAAATTTTAAACTGTGTTTTATATTTACTGTTATTTACAGGCTTGATCTCCAACCCCATGCCCCAGCTCAACTCTGTACCAAACCATTAAGCCTTAACGTGAAAATATTTAGGGTGAGATCATAACAAATAAATAGCTCTTCACCCATGAGTCCTTTCTATTCATTCTTTTTTTTTTTTGTGTGTGTGTGTGTGTTACAGTATTTCTGTGGTTAAATAGGATTCAAGTAATCTGACTTTTGTATTCTCATAGCTGGTCACAGGCTATATGAACATTTTTCAAATTCAACCTTCCACCCAGGACATGTACTAGCTCTCAAGGAGGCATAAAGGAAACATCCCAATTCAATGACTGCTGCAGATGTGTTCAATAAAAGCAGAGCTCTAACTACACAAATTACCTTTGCTAAGCTGCAGGGTGCTGCAGAACTGCTGGAATGAGTTTCTCCCTGCCACACTCTTCATTCTCTCTGCTGGTTGCAAATGAATACAAATTAAGAAGAAATCCCCGAAAGAGGTTATAGGCCTATACAAATACCTTACAAGAGAATTGGGCTGCTCATGCAGGTTGTTTTTTGCATTGAAGAAAGTTTTAGGAAGAAAGGGACGTCACCTCAGAAGCCTGAGTAGGGCAGGAATGCGAGATGATCAGACTAGCAATTTCATTACAAGTCTTGTGGTAATTGCTATTTTAATTAAAGTCCCAGCTCTTGGAGATGGGTTAATGTTGGCGAAATTCCATTTCCTTTTAGGAAAGCATGTTTCCAGTCTGACATTTGCCAAATAATATTCAGAAATATAACCTGTGTCCTAGCCTGCTGGCCTGCTACAACTGGGCTCAAATGCAATGAATGTACAATGTGTTTTCATTGTTTGAGACAAAACACCTCTTGAGTGGAAAGCCAAACTAATACACGTTGAGGCTGGGCCCCAGACTTTCAAATGTGGCACAGTTAATTCTGGATGTTTAAATTCAAGAGATTGAAAACAGCAGATGGAAGAGGCTGTGACAGCCTGTCGTGGGAAGGAGGATGTGCTGGGGGTGCAAAATACCTGTTGTGACCAGGAGGAACAGAACAGTCGTAGCAGACTCGATCTGCTAGGTGTACATCCAGGAGGAGCAAAAGCATGCTCTCTGCCAGGCAGTGAGCCGCTATCAAAAATTGCTTTGTCACCTTCTGTAAATCCAGTTTCTTGCAGAGACTGATTTACTTGATCTTTTGGCACCAAAATGCCATTAAACAGTGCATTCAAAATTGTATGAAATTAACTAGGCCCTGGTTTCAGTCCATAGACAAGGTGTATTCTCTCCAGACCTCTACACCTGGCTGAGGCTCTGGCAAGTTCTTTCACCACTGGAACCCTCAGCTCTGTTGGGTTTTAAGAAATCCACCTGCTTCTCCTCCTCTCGTAGTGGCACAGAGATGAACTTATGTTTTGGCTTTGTGGAAGCAGAATTTTAACTGTTCTTCTATACTTACAGGTTTATTTTATTTCTCCTAGCAATTATTTTGTAGAGTCTCTCCTGATGCAGAAACCTGGGAAACAAGACCAGGAGTTTACCTATACGAGAAAAATATGCTGCCATAGTTTGTTTGTGGATTTTGACTTTTTTTCCCCCCTCTCATGAATTTGCTATGCACAATCAATTTCAAAAGGCCATAAAAAGAGCCAACATGAAAGAAATTCAAAACCCTTAGTGGAGTGTTGCCTTTAAAAATAACAACATTTTGGCTTCAGGCCAACCATGCTGAGAACAAATGGAAGAAAAATTCTCTTAAAATATTTCATATTACACAGTGGATTATACTAGATTACAAATAATCAAACATGTCTCTTTATTTTTAAAAAGACATTCATGTCAAGTGCAGTTCTGTAGCTTTCATGTTTGTTTGTTACTACTGAATAATATTTTAATAAAAGCCTCTTACTGGCCAGAAAATAATACTTTATTACTCATAGCATTTTGCCTTTTTCTTATGCCTACTCAAATTCAGAGGATTTCTTGCATGGACTTCAAGAGGAGTATGATGGAATCTGCAAATTGTACTTTCTTCCTTCCCTACCTCATGAAACCTGTCACAAACCCATGGAAGATGGTCACAGAGTGACCTAGTTTGTTGGATCGAATCACTGGTGAAAACACGCCAGATTTACATGCTATCTGCTCTGGCATTAGGTAATTTGATGCCTTTTTTTCTCCCAAACGTGGCTGATAAAAGTCTCTAATGATGTAATTGGCAGAGTTTTGGGAACAAGCTTTGTTAATTTGTCCGCTTTTGAAAGGATGAGTACATCAGGAAGAATGGGATAAAGGAATGGAGTGAGAGTGGCTATTATGTGGGATTTTTAATGGCTTAGTGACATTTGATGAAAAAAATGGGTTCCTCAAAGTGCAAAAGCAACTTTCAGATTATGGAAGTAATATTTGTCCAACCATTGGATAAAGTAGCCAGTATGATCAGTATTCCTGGACAGAGAATTTGGACCCTGAGGCTCAGTATTTCGAGCCTTTGAACCTCTTCTCAGCTGCCAGCTGACCCTGGCGGTGCCAGAATTCCCCAGGCGCTTGTACTTCTGTCATCAAAGCCCTCCAGGTGCGTGCACTTCTGCTATTGAGAAAGGGCAAAATTATGCAAATCTGATGCAGGCAGGCAATGTGGCAGCTAACACTTGGCATGATTTATAAGCTAGACCCTCATTTTCCTATTTCCCCTCAGGAGCCTCAGCTGGGACATTAAACTGTGTCTACCAAATTGGAACGGCACGCACAAGTCCATTTCCCACCTCCAGCCACTGTGATCTGGTGGGGCTCTCTGAGCGAAATCCTTTCCAACCAGTTATGCTAAAGCTGAGTACCACACTAATATTTATAGCACCCAGGCTGCCCATCTGACTGCACAACCACCACATCTGAGACCCTTCTCCAGCCTTTCTTTGGCATAGTAGCAAAGGGAAAGTTTTGGCTCAAATTTTTTCTCCTGTCAGCTTTCCTCTTCCCTGCTCCTGCCTAAATGGATGGAGCATAAAGAGCGCTGCAGCTCTACCTTACACAACTGAATGGGCTCAGAGAGGGGAGCAAAGTCTTGTCCACATGTTCTCTCTCAGCTGCAGCTGTGTTGGCTTAGTTTTTGTCACCAAATGCTCACCTGCACACCCTGCCAGGAGAGAAGGTTGTTAAGCTGTACAATGCCTTAACTCATCTCAGTTGAAATAAACTCATTGTAGCTTGCAGATCTCAAAGCAAACCTATACAGTCGACACAAGGGAGGTGGTGAGGGCTCCCAGGAAGGGGTCTGTGTGAACAGTTCTGGGAGGCTGGCCTGCAGGGGGAGGAGTGAGGAGGTCTCCTTCGCCAGCACAGCACAGCCAGAAGAGGATATAGGAACAAGACTTCAGCCACACCGAAATAAGGAGGCTGATGCAGCTTCTTTGGAGAATTGATGAAGGAACTGAATTGTATCCAAACTCCCATGCTTGCTTGTATTTCCTGGCCTAGTCTGCAAGATGCCAATTTAGCTATCAAGGTCTAATAACAAAATGGAAAGCTTAATTATAAATGATGAAATATTGCATTAGAGGTTAATAGAATAGTCTGATAAACAAATCTGTTGTTGCATTTCATCTCCCTGTTAACAAATTACTGGTTTGTCAATTGCCTGCTTCTACCCTTCCCTACTTTCTTTCTGTGTTTTTTGTTTGTAATGCAGTTGCTAGTATGTTATCTGTCTTCTCTTTGAAAATAACAAAGTATAACTAAGACTTAGCTACATAGCTTTAGCTAAATTTCTCCAGCTGTGTTATTGCTAAAACCACATCTCCTGCTTCAGTCACGCAGGAATGGATGAAATGGGAATCAGACTTAGGGGATTTAATTGCAGTACCAAAAGGCAGGGAGAGCCCTGGGGAATCAGCACCATCTTCTAGCCTTGTGACATTGACACCTGGGAAATTTGAGATGAATGTATCAGATAGAACAGAGCTTGCGGAACTGAGCACTGTATACTTAGGCACTTCTGCCAGAGTTGAAAAGCACTTTATAGGCACTGAGAAGAGCCTTGCAACACGTCTTTATGTTAAGTGCTATCTTTATTTAAAAGATGGAAGGCGGAATACGTAGAGAGAAGGGAAGCCAAGAGGGAATAGTGCTGAGAGGGACTTAGAAAAATACCTGTGCAAGTTAACGTAATGGGAATTAGGTACCCATCTGACTTCAGTGCATCCCGTGAAGGAGTCTAACTCCTGTGGATGAACTCCCTCAGGGACTTTTGCAAGTCTCTTGAAGTAACATTAAATCTTTGTATATCTCATACAGAAGAGTATGTCAAGTCTGAACCAACTGTGATTATAATTGAATGTTTCTACCTCTCACTGTAGTAAATGGGACTTGTGGCTTTACAAGAGATCAGCCTATATCCAACTCTGAGGAGATGACAGTGAGCCTGGGTAATCCAGGTGCCTGCCACACTACCTGGCCAAGTGTGCTCTGACATGAAAGGCTCCACGTGGTCTGCCTGTGAGTTCAGGATCAATATTTACTTGGTACTGAGGGTGGCCCTGGGTAGCCCCCAAAAGACTAAGTCACCTCTGGGGTAACTTGCACATGTCACTCTGCAATGGAGCAGGAAATACAATCTAGCTCATCTTACACCAGCAATGAAGACAGTGCTACTTCTTGGTGCAGTCAGTGGCAGGGTAGGGAAGGCACTGAGGCAGCGAAGACTACAATGAAGCAACATGCTTCCTCTAAAGTCTTCAGATACTTGGCAGCTCTTCTGTGCCCGAGTTCAGAAATGTTCAATATTTTTGATGCTAAGTTTTTTTCTTCTTCTGGTCTCTATGATTATACACAAACTCTAAACAGGCCTTTCAAGTTACAGGATATATTTTAAAATTTCATTTGTCTCCTCAAAAATCAAACATCTCCTTCGCCCCAAGATCTCAGCAACGCAGCTGGCAAATCCACACTCACGGGCAAGAATTACAGAAAACACAAAAAGTACACGGACAACAAAAAATAAGGTAGGAATTCAATGTAGCGTACTGCACTCCCTGCGCACAACTACAAAGCTAGCTCAGTATAGATGAGACCCTGTCAGAGCTTTTGAAACCTCTTCATACATTTTACAGTGTGTTGCAAAACTAGCAGGCTTGGCCCCGGTGCTTCTCTGATCATGAAGCCAAGAGAAAAGCAATAGCAGAAATGAGAGCTATGGCTGCTGATAGAGTGAATGCTGCAGAATCTGCTGGAGCATTGCTGCTGCGTGTACGAGTGTGTCTGTTTGCTCAGGTGTGAATATATGTATTACCTCCCTTTGTTTACATGGATGCTTTGGTTTCCTGTGTTTATACAAGCTTGTTCTAAAGGCTGGCACGTCTCATCTTTGAAGCTGTGAATCCTGCAAATTCCATCCAAGCACACTGCCAGCAATCCACAGCTGTACACAGCAAGAGCAAGTGAATAAACCAAGTGTGACTGGAAGGAAAGCAAAGCTGCTTTGCTCTTGTGTGAGCTTTCTCTTTAGTTCTGTGAAAGACCCAATTTAGCAGAGCACTTTACTTTCAAACTGTATGCTTTTACTGAAGGCTGCTAGAGGACCTAAAGATAAAGATGTACCTGAATGCTTTGCTGAATCGAGGCCTAAAAAGGAGAGCATAACAGAGAAAATGTTGATCATTATCTAAGAAATGATGGGCTGGCATCATGCTGATAGAATTACTTTTTCAGTGCACATAAAAACAGTAGGGATTACAGGTGAGGAAAGGATTTCTGCATCTTATCTCTCACTCATTGAAACAAATGGTTTTATGTTTCCAGCAAGTTTATTTAACTTATTCTTTCCAAACAGGCATTTTATTTTTGAGTCAGGTAGGAACAAAGGTGAATGAACTCTTCTGATTGTCCTGCAAGTTCAGAGCAGCCTTAGTTCTTCTCCAGTGACACATTTTGTTTTATATGTTGGCAAACCAGGAGTAGGATGTCTGTTTATCCTCTGTGCTGGAGACCAGCACACCATTTGCTAAGTACAGTAGCATTTCTGAAACTAGGAAAAGCAAACAATGTTCTGGGAACATAAATGTCTTCCCTGGTTAACAATTTCCCTTACAGAGAAAGAGAAGGGAGAGGAGAATTTGAATTTGAATGTGCCCCCCTCCACACACACACATATACACCTCCTGCCAAAAGATGCATCTGGTTCTATAAAAATCCCAGATCCTCTTGCATGAATGCAATCTGAAGTCATAGGTTTGCATAAGAACCAATCCTCAGCCAGAGGGCTGTGAAGTATCTGTCAGCTCATCAGCTGGGTACATACAGAGAGAGCTATTTAGAGCTGATGTTGCTGCTTGGAAGACAGGGACTTGGTTATCTTTTTACTTCTGTGCACCTGTGGCCTATCTTGCCTATTTCATAATGCTTCTACTCACTTTTTCATCCCCTTGTTTGAGTTAAGGGCAACTTCAAAGCAAGTGGCTGATGTTTGGGTCCTCTGACCCTTGGGCACGGCAAACCTTTACCTGGGGGCAGTGAGGCAGCCTGGTGTGGAGGTGCTGCCTTGTGAGATGGGGAGGGAGGGCCCTAAAGGAGAGCCCCATGAATGTCTGGGAGAGAGGTGCTCAGCAAAGCCACTGGGAGTGCATCTAACCCATCGGATCTACAGGGAGGTAGCTTGGAAAAGGTTTGCTTTAATGAGGGAAGCAACTGCAGCACAAAAAGCACCATATGAAATAATACTAGGCAAGATTCACAAGAACCTCCTACCCTTGTCTCAAGTGATGTATGGTTTGCTTTCATTTCTTCTTCAAACAAACTACAGGCTTTGAACAAAAATTCAGCCAAAACAATGCAGGTTATGCAAAGAAGCTTTCAAAGATAGTGCATCATTGACCACACCATCCTGCAAATAACCAGCTTTCTAACAGACAGCAATAACACCACTGACTCTCTACTCTTTTAAAAATAAAAGGAAAAAACTATGCTTTTGGTCTCGTTGTCTCTACATGTCAGCTACAGGTCTCTACAAACTATCAGGATGTTACTCAGAGGAGACACTACAATGCCTTTAATGCTGGTGCTATCAGAATCTCTTTCCAGATTCAGGTGCTGGCCAGCAAACTTGAAATAGCATCCCACTGTGATGTTCTTTTCCCTATTGCACTGAAACAAATGGTGTAGTGGTTCACTGCTGACTCTTTCTCAAAGTGTGGTGTGTGGCAGTGATCTTGGAAACAGGTCTGCGGGGCGAGCTTTCCCATTCCTGCTCTGAAGTGCTCTAGCAGATTAAAAACAGTGGGATGGAGAAAGAGAGGTTGCTGAGCAGTTAATGGCACTAGAATGGAGAAATTGCATGTTGTGATGAACATTGCCAAAGTTTGTGACCTTGCCTAGTGCATGTGGTGCTGATTATACCGAAGAATGAAGCAGATGTGAGGGAAAACAGAGTTTCATTTCCTCCCAGCTATCCCAGGCCCTCTTTGGTAAGTGGAGGATTATGATACTTTAGGAAAATAACATATATATCTCTGTGTGGCTGTAATAATGATGGATGTTTTCCCCCAACCTGAGTTACTGTGATAGATGCAGCTGGCTGCAACCTATGGTGAACACTAAGGTTAACTGGGAACAAGGGCACAGCAGTCCCTGAGTAGCATTATTCTATGATATAATCACGTGCTGTCATTAATTTTCTTATTTGTCTGACTTTACAAAAACACATAGCAACAAAATCTGAAAAGAACAGAAATAAGAGCTCAATTATACCTCTTACCAAGGTAGTACTGAGGATGAGGAGGAGCTGAATTAACAAAGTGCTTGATGACATTATGCTTCTGTACAGCCTAACGCATCCAGGTAGCAGGAGAGCACACTGTGCAGTGGCATTTGCTACATCTGTGCTCTTCTGTCTCTTCTACCTGGTTTGTTACAAGATGGATTATCACAACAATTCCAGGCCACAGCTATTTTATTATAGCAGAGTTCAACCTGAGTCAGTATTTGAACTCTTGAAGCACTGAAAAAAATACAGGGAATGTAGGACTAGAGCCATTGTGCAGTGTGAGAAGGAACGCATGGCAGATGGAGTACAGCGTATCTTCTCTGAAGGTGGCCAGCATCTGGTGGGTGATCTGCATTTAGAGGAATGGTCAAAGATCCCAGCAATAGGCTGTTATGGGGATAATCTGCTTTCCACATGGGGAGTCTCATCTGGTAGAGTTACAGCCTTCTTTCAGCTCTGAAAACCTGCAGTATTACGGACTTTCCAAAAGTAGTCATGGAGGCCCCAAGGCATTCTCATTCCCAGTCCACTGTTTGTCCACACACATCTTTTTGGACACTAGCAAAGTTTGGTTTAGCAGGATTATGTGTAGCAACGGTTCCTGCAGTACATATTCCTGTTAGATGAAAAGCCCACATTTCCTATACTCTGTATTTACACATTTAGGGATGGGGCCATAAAGCTTAGAGCAGTGCAAGGTTCTGCAAAGCAGCGGTAAGAGAGAAAAGCAGCAGGAATTACAGCAGCAATGTGAATGAGAACCAAGGAAACACAGAAACCTGACAAACAAGGTTTGTCTCTGCTGATCCCACTGAGTTGCACAAACACGCAAGACAAGTCAAGCCCATACAACATGTGAAACAATGTGCACTTTTCAGAACACTCCAGACAAAACCCTACCACACTACTCGCTCCCCTCCCAGCAAACAATGCAATATAAGACCTTTTACTTTATTATAAAAGTCAACAGGTCAGAAACAATCCATATTCTTATATCAAACTGATTTTTAGAGTGAATGGTATTTTTTTTGTGTGAATGGTGACTGTCAGTATATGGGCATATTAGGATGTGTACAAGGAGAGTTTTCAGTGTAAAGTATATTCAGATTACAGGGAAAATTCACATCCCAGTGATCCACCTCAAGTGAGATCATAACTTCTAATACCTTTGCAAGATTTCAGGGGAAAAAAAATGATGTCAGATGCAAAACGTACTGCCCAATTAACTTCATGCAAATGGCCAAATTATGACGTTTGGCCATCAAAAATAAATGCACACACCAAGAAAAATCACAAGTGTTTCTGTACTGCCTACGAGTAACTCTGTATGTGTTCTTTTTCACACTTGCACCCATACAACATATTGCAAGCACATGAGGGAGAGGAGAAAATGGGAGTGGGGGCAGGATTCCTGCATGTTACAGATACTGCTAACAGGTTTTTTTTTTTTTTAGTCTTTCCTTAAGACCTTCTGGTTGCTGTATTTCATATCGGAGAAAATTTCAAGATCCTTCCCTTGTTATCACTGATTCTAACAGCTATGTGTACCCTGGTGAGACTATTTTTTTTGGGCATATTCCTATTAGAGCTCTCAAACATGTCTTTCCATTTGCTTCTTTTGGCTCAACTGCAACACAAAGCTTTAGGCATACTGCTAAATGAGGACAGAAACTTTTTGAGACTTTTGCAAACAACCAGACTTCTGAAGAAGATAAATTGTTATTGCTTTTGCACTGCTCCTTTCTTGGGAAAAATGAAGCTCTGCCACTGCGTCAGTATTGCATAGAAGTTTATTGGGTGAGCAATAACATGTCATTGTCAATCGAACTAATAAGCAACAGAAAAGCTGGCAGGTAAAATTCAAGCTCCTGAAAATAATTTATGAATCTATTTCACATTTACATACTTAATTATTCATTAAAAGAAACCAGAATGACTGACAGGATCACAATCCTTCTCAATGGGCCCTACAAATTAATCAAGATATTAACTATGCCTGTGGTGTTTTTTTAAGTGGAAATGTAGCAAAAAAGTAGGAAAAGTATAGGTACAGTTTGAGGGAATGCACTCCTAAGCCATTACTGTCATGTCAAAGACTTTAGAACAATGTATTTTCTGTATTTCAGAAAGGGATATCTTGACAGGGGTAAGACTTAGGGAAGTACATCACCATGGTGAGTAAGATCTTGCTTTTGGCCAGTATCAAACCAACCTATTTTATCATGCATTTTTCAGCTCGCCAGTATGACGTTACATGATCCAGCAGAAACCACAAAGTACAAACTCCTACATGGTTGCAAAGCACTCTGGCTTTAAAATGAGTCCCACAAATCTTTCTGACAATGCCTCCGACTTTTAGAAAGGATTACAAAGTTAGCAGTGCACAAAAGCGGCATAGGGGAGCCTGACTCATGCCAAACTGTGGCTTAAGAGCAGCTTAGGGAGCAAAGGTAAGGTTAAAGGTGGCTTTATCACATCCTTATATACTACTAGTTCTCTGTCAGTTTCTGCCAGGTCATACCCTTGATCATTTCCTTTCCTTTACTGCAATGCTTTTGCCATTTTTAAGCTGCTTCTGCATCTTGTACTTCAGGTCTCAGGTGGGTTACAGGATGTAATGAGGGGTGAACTGTGCTGTGTGCTCCCACAAACTAGATGTGGAGACTTGTGATTATGGAAGAGCTGCACTCAGTGTCCCAAATGATTCCTTCTACTGCTATGGGAACATAGCACTGGAAAGTACACTAGAAATTCAGCAATATTTAGCATAGTATGAAGGTTATTTTAAGTTATGCCAGCTGCTAAACACAGCAGGGATTCAACAGGGTGATAAAGGACATTTTAGACCAAGTCTTGACTTATACTTTCTTCAGGGAGGTAATACAAAAATTGCTGGGAAAGCTCTGCTCAGTGTGAGAATTCACCTATTTTGGGATAAGCCTTCCAGGGCTGAGTGAGGGCAGATTTGTATTAGATGAATGGTAAAAATCTACCGTAATGCAAACAGGGTCTGAATGTGGAAAGGGAATAACAATAGAAGAATCATTTAAAGCCAAAGATTGATATTTCAGACCTAGCTGGCTGGAGGCTGGGCTTTTTTAGGTATTTGATTTTTCATTCATTAAACTGTTAACCCATTTTCAGTCCCTGTTAATGCAACTTAATCGCATCAGTGCTTTAACAAGCTGCTAAAGAAACCATCATATAGGAGTGGATGGGCAAAATTGTGTCCATGTTACTGCACTTTGACTCTGAACACAGGCATAATGTACTGAGTGCTCCTTCAATACTCTCACTGGGTGTAGCAAAAAGTAAAGAAAGGCTGGGATGTTTGAGGGAAAATCTCTAAGCTCTGAGCTTTATATGTGATTTAAAAGCCAGGATTTTGAAATGACAGTAGCTGGTTGTAAATTGAAGCTGTGAGAAGCAGCAGTGTGTCCACCTAAAAGTATGCTGCCTTGTTACATGTATTGAAAAAAAATACTGAAAAACTTGAGGAAGAGTTTGATGCTATCAGCTCTTGTGAGTATTTGTGCTTGTTAACTTGGTTATTTTTTGTGCTTGACAAAAAAAAGAAAAATAATTCATCCTCCATGGCCTGCACATTGCTAATGTAAGTGGTGAAGAAGGGCGAAAACCACCCTCCTCACTATGCAGGGTGCACACAGGCTGACCCAACAGATAGGCTCTGGAGCTTGCTCAGGCAAGGGCTCTAGGCAGATGGTTGGAGGCATCTCTGCTGGGCTCAGACCAGGTCAGTCACAGCACCTCAGCTGGAAAGGTCTTTGTCCCCACACCTGAACACAGAGAAGTCCACACGGCTGCTGCTGAGCCATGAGCACACTTCATTTACACATCAGTGGAGGATAGTTTGAGTATGCCCAGCCACTGAAATTAACACTGTGCTCTATTAATACCAGTTGCTGGTAGCAGCGTAGCAACATTCGGCTGGTGTCAAAAACCTTTTAAGCTGCTTCCATGGTGCTGTCCCACGGCTGAGTGCCTCCTCTGTTCATGCCCAGTGGAAAGATGGGGTATTTTCGGCCCCCCATGACCTGCCTGTGCCGCGTGTGCTCCGTCAGCCATCCTGCATGGAGTCTCCCCTTCTGTTAAGGAACGTGACCTCACAACTGCCATGGCATCCGACGTCCCCTGGATCACACCTAAGGGCTGTGGAACCTGGGGGTTCTCCGGGGCTGGAGACAAGGCACAGCCCAAGAGGATGCTCAGGCCCCCCGAAGTGTGACTGCACTGCGCTCTGGAGTAGTTCCCCTTCCTCACTGCTCTAGGAGAAAACCTTGCAAAATGAGACACGGTAGAAACAAGGAAAAACCAGATTTTTTTTAAGGAAAAAAAAGAGATTAAAAGCAGTGCTTCAGTGCAGTTTTAACAACGCATGTTCGCATTAGATGGCAGGGCTGAAATTCTGGCCGACTTGTGCAGAATTCCCGGGCAGGAGGTGCGGCCCCGGCCCCGCTCCCGGTGCCAGGCCCAGCCCCGGCTCCGGCCGCGGCCGCCACGCGGGGGAGCTCCAGGCCTTGCAGCGGCCCGGGACTAAACCCGGCCTCACGCTCGGCCCGCTGACACTTGGGGGAAAAAAAGAAATTTAAATCGGTGCTTTGATGGGATATCGGCAAATAATTTAAGGGTAAAACGGAAAGGACCGCCAGTGTTAAAAAAATACCCAAACAAAAAACCAAAAATCCCCTATATCCTTCACTGATACACATTTTAAACCACAAATCCTTACACTGTTTTCTAGTAAATTATTTTAACTGTGACCAAAAAAAGGTTGGGTTTTTTTTCAGCATTTTAAACAGCTCAGCTGGAAGCAGGGAAATTAGCATGAAGTGAAATATTTGTGGGAGCTTAATACAGTTAAAAGATTGTTATTTTCCCTGACATAAGACACTGGGGCCAATTAACCACTTCTAATTAAGTAACCCAAAACTGAATAGCCCACAGCAAGAAATAGTGGCCAAACAGTGATGACCAAACTATGGAAGGAAGAGAGACTGGCCCTGAACATGAGGTAAATAAACTTGTGATACAAAACTGTAGAACTATTATAGCATGGAAAGGCAACAACTGGATAAAAGAATGAGAAGGGGAATTACGCCCAGAATTGACATTACTAAACACGGTTCTCTCCAAATCCTACCTGTTAAATGTGAAGCTTTTGTTCATCTAGATGTACATCCTATTGCATCACACAGCTCTGCTACACAAACGCGTAGTGGAATGCATTCCTCTCCACTCATCTGCCAACTCCAAACTTACATCATTTTTGCTGAGACTTCTATACAAAAGGAAGTTAAATGTACACAGTAAGAAAGATATATTTAGTTTTGTCTTTGTCTCAAAAATTGCCTAATCAGGGTGTCACCAGACTGTGATTATGTCTATTTTTATTATTCCAGATTTTTAAAAATTATTTCGTGTAACATTGAAAGTTTTTGGTCTCTGAACAGTTGATACTGTAGCGGGCAGTTTGTACGTCATTGTCTGAAATGGGGAAGAGAGTTAAAATTTCTCTGAAATGGATGAGGTAATGTTTACAGATTCATAACCAGACTGTTGCTGGTGCTGTTGTTTGCTCTTCAAGGTTGGGTTGACAGTGGAACTGCCATGGTGACTCTCTGGAAACCTGGAAATGCAGAACAGCACTTTAGCAACTAAAAAAAGACTGAAACCTAGTGCTAAGCTTACAGTTCTCCTTGTAACTAGGAGAAAATTTTGGAAGAAGTCCTGCAATCCCAGAGGCTGTCTTTATTTCACATTGATGATTTATGATGACAATTTTCTCGCGCTTTGTAATGACACCTCAGGTAAACTGTCTTGCTCACAACACAGACCTTGGCCACAATGGAGAAAAAAGTGCACTGCAGCCTCATGTGTAGAACCTGACAAAAATCTTAAGATACTCTGATACTTTCAGGTGCTAAAAAAGCAAGCTCAGAGTGGCTTTCCAAATGACAAATGTTTTCCTTCGAGCCTAGGATGAATATATACATCAGCAGGTATTTTTCAACTGCCATTTTTTCACAGTTCAGCCAACTTTGAATTTTTTGTGTTGGAACAATATCTTAAAGAGATGCAAAAAAAGTATGTGTTTAAGCTACATTGATTGCCATGATGATCTTCCTTAAGATCACTGCATGTAATGATTAGATCTTCCCTAAATCTCTGAATGATAAGCAACTGGCTATACCCGTAAAGGCTTGAGACTATCTGTGTCTCTAAAATTATCTGTGTGCGTAACTTTGCAAGATTGGGCTTGTCTAGGCTAGTTTGTAGGCACCAAAGCTAATTCTCAGTAGTTTAAATTAATTTTTTTTTTTTTTTGCACTCGTCTGGTACGCTGATAGCTTTGCCTTGCTAGTAAAAAAAAAAGCAAAAAAAAAAAAGCAGCGACTGTAATTGCAATGCGGTGTGAGAAAAATTTCAAACTCCTGAGATGAGGGAGATCTGCATTGACCTCGCACTCACACTTCCCAGAGCGGCGGCGGAGCTGGCTCTCGCGCATTCCCGTTCCGTCCGATGCCGGGATAAGGCGCTGCGCTGTGCAGCACTCGCTGAGTGCCGTCCTGCGGAGCCGTGCTCTTTGTCTGCAGCACTTGCAAGGGCACAGCCGCAGGGCTGCGCAGCCCAGCGCGCTGTGAGAGCCCCCAGCCCCCCCGGTGCTGTCAGCAGCCCCGCCGGACCAGCACCTCATCCATGCCGCTGATGGGCTGCTCCTGTGGAATCTCCGCCTGGCGCCGGACTTGGCCCTTGCGCAGGTACCAGCCAGCGCCGGGATCTGCAGCACAGCCCTGAGCCCCCCCACAGAGATGATCTTATCACCTCGGCCTCAAAATCAACACCACCGCTATCAAACGCTGCCTGGGAGAGAGAGACATCTGCTATTTAAATGTATTCTAGCAGATGAAAGGAATGGAAACATAAAACCCAAACACTTCCCTTTTTTCTTAATGTAATCAGTATTTTTAAGCAGTTTATCTGCTTATTAATAGGAAGGTTTTAAAACATTTTGCATGAGCTGACATTCTTTAATTATAATATTCACACTGCTGAATATGCAGTCACACCAGCAGAAGCTCTATTGTGAAAGAACGCGCAGATTCAATCTGTTTCTTTCTCTGAATTTTTCTGATTTGGTCTTATTTTTCCATTCATCATTATATTTTTGTTTGCTTCTCACATTTCTTTTTAAATGTGTGGGTTTTTTCCTCTTACTCTGTTGTTCCACTTGAAAACACTAGGATTAGCATGCAGATGTTTTTTTGATCAGAGAAGTTTTTTTAATCATTTCCATTTTCCACAGTCTATTTGGGTAGCTGGGGATTTTTTTGTTTGTTTGGTTTTGACCCTGTCTTGTTGCGTTTTTTTTCTCTTTAATGTATTACCCTAGTCTGAGTGTAAACACCTTCTGTTTGCTATTGTTTTCTTAAAACAGCATTTTAGAAAATGATCTTCTAGTTAAACAGATGAGCTATGCTAGCTCTGACAATAATCTAATAACTTCTGTGTTTTTAGTGCTTTGATAACCATGAAGGCTTAGGTCAAATAGATACTGGTTTAGGATGGTTTTAGAAAAAAAAAAAAGGGTAAGGTTTCAGCATGTATGTTATTTGTGGAAAAAATTGTGCTGTAATACCTTTAAAAATGGCTTTTAGAATTCACTTAAGTTACGGGATTTACTGAACATAGGTCAATGAGAATAGTATTCATACTCCTTGCCAACAAGAAAGGACCAACTTCCTATTTTTTATTTAATTAGAAGGAATAATGACCTCTTTAAATGAGCTCCAGTTGGAATTTTGGTTAGGTTGTTATCTGCAGGCTATCATTCACAGGAGTTGAATTACACTTAATTTTTAGAAAGCTGAGAGGAGAAAAAGACATTCAGCATCTTATCCCAGGGAAACTGCCATCGAATGCTGCTTTAAGCTACGACAATCAGAAATAATACAACCCAAGCTGTTACCACCCATGAAACTTGCAACATCCACCTTCATTAAATCTATATTACAAACACTGAAGAGGTTCAGGAATGCCTTATCTCTTGCATTAGAAGGAGTGATCAATGGATTTTACAGGGCTGGTATTTCAAGATCAATTTTTAATGTCAACAAACTGAAGTTGGGGGTGGGTGTTCTTCCATAACCCTGAACATTTCCAGTAACTAGGATATCCACCACTGCTATTTAGTGGCTGTATATTTTTTTAAGAACATCCATGCCTGAAGCATCCACGGATATGGAAGCTCATCTCCACACCATCCCTTACAAGGAAAGGCAAAATTGCCTGTAGTGATGTGTGCTGGGCAAGCTCAGAAATGCCATGTACATGTTGTTTGGGAGCTTGGCCAAGACAACGAAACTCCTGTTCATTTCCAAAGTTCAAATAATGCCTAAAACTTTGTAGGGTCCCTCTTATCCAAAATGACTTTGGTCCCTGAGGGGCCACACCAATTGCATCACCATGTCCTGGCACCCCTAAGGGGCAGCTCCAGGGCAGCTGCACAGAGCCTGGAGTTCAGGACTGAGGAAGCTCAACATGCACAATTTAGTTACCTCTTAGAAAGTATCTGCCACCACCTCTCCCATGCGGTGGGATTAATTCCTGGAAAGGGTCATTGGCTAAAGTTAAAAAAGATGATATTGAAATGTGAATTGTTCCTTGAAGGTTTTTTACAAGTAAGCAAATTAAAAAAA
>VYZT01024409.1:33996-51449 GCA_013400735.1 Pomatostomus ruficeps | reverse complement strand
TATATATATATATATTTTCATGTCAAAGATAAGATTTTAAAATATGTGGGTCTTTGTTCAGAATGAGTACAATCATCTTTTCAGTGTTATGGTCATACTATAATGTCTATAAAGTTAACTAAATCTATTCCACATATTTTTTCAGGATATTTTTTCCAGGTAGAACATTATTTTTGAAGAATGCTTGATTTTTTTTAAACCTAATTCAGGTATATTTCATTTTGTCTTCTCTATATCAATATGCATTCAATAATCAAAGTATATTTGTGTGTGTTTATACAAATATACATAGCTTGCATACCTTTCTATATCTAGGAAATAGCCTGGTTATCCATGTCACTAATTTCTATTTGACAGATAAATTAGCCTGTTATGAAATACCCAAACTGGTACAAGCTGGCAGAAAAGCAACAGTATTTACAGAGTGAGTTTATGTTTTCTTTTCTGGCTTAGGTGACATTAGGTGGGGCTGACAGAGCTCAGTGCCAAGAAAAGCATATGTATGTGCATCTCAAAGAGCATTTTGATGAACTAATCTGATTCCATGCCTTAAAAAAATTATGCTTGTTTAAATTAGAAAAAAGAAATCTCAATGTGTGATGTTTTTACACTTATACAGTAAGAGTTTTTGTCTTTTCTCCTCCTGGATTTCATGAGATTAAGGTCAAGCCTATAAGTCCAGTTTCTGTGTGATTCTAAATAAATTTCAGGCAACCTGCAGGTATTTAGTTGCTCTTATGAGAATCTGGTATGATCAGATTCCACAACCTAAAGACAATTTAACCATAGAGTTTATAATATGGCTTTTAACAACTGAAAACCAGTATTTTATAGTAATTGAAGGAAAAGAACAGCATTGGTTTGAACAGACTTTCATAAATGTATTATCTATATAGATTATAGAAGTACCAGACATTAAAAATACATTTAAAAATATTCTGTGCCTCTGTAAAGCCAATTGATTTACTTGAATTCTGTAAAAAAATGAGTATACTTCATAAAGAAGAAGAATAGTACCATGACTCTTATGAACATGCCTGTTATTATCAATATATTCCTGAATATATTTATTTATTTTCTTTTTGACTTTTGGGTTTTACAGATAAATATGGCTGTTTATTTACTTCATGCATATCTTCTGTAAGGTAGAAATATGTTCTCTTCAAGTCAGTTACATTGGGGCTTCCCAGGAATAAGACACAAGTAAACTCTATACATGTTGAACCAGAGGTGTCTAGTAAGTACAAAGTGTACTGCTAGGCTGAAGCCTTCTGCTTTCCTTTTTGCAGTTTTTCTAAGGTCATTTTTTCACAGCCTTAAGCATGTAGGTAGAGCATTTGTTTGCTCAAAGTTTTCAGTGTGCCTTCTATGCACAAAAAGTGAGGGTGAATCTTGGCACCACTGTAGGTTCTTTTTCCATATCCGTTTTGGCCTTTTTTTTTTTTTTTTGAGTTTCTGGGCTTTAGCTCAAAGTTACTAACCACATCTGGCATCTGGAGCAGATAAAGTTCAAGGCAGGGTGTCTCAACAACCAACAAAGATGTCCAAAAATTTAGAGAATTACTGTGTGTGAATTCAGAATCATACACTAGGAATCTAGGAACCAAGACAAATCAAATATTGCATGACAACATGTAATCCAATGAAGCTAAGACACACATGAATTATTTTATGCTGACTCACTTAGGTATATGACTAATCAGGCAGAATTAACACAGCAGCAAACTCAAAATGGAGTGAAAGCTGGAGAAATCAGCAAACTTTGCAAAAATATCAGTAACTGGCAAAACACTTTGCTTAACATTTTATTGCACAAATAGCTTCCTTCTATTGCTCTGAGAACAAACAATCAGCCTAAGCAATCAGAGATGTGTCTGTACTAGCCTTTTGCCCTGCATCTTTCAGCCATTAGTGTTAGTGAGGAAACAGTCCTCACAGTAGTTGTTGCAGTACTACTAGCACCAATAGCTCCTGCCGTGCCTGGCTGCAGATAGCTTGGGGGCCAAAGGCAGAAGCAGCTTTCACACAGAAGATCTCTACAGTTTCTCATAGTGCTATTCTAGCTCAAATCAAGGCCCAGAGGGTTTCAGGCCAAGATCCACAAAAATATTATAGTGTCTGAATCCAAGACTGTGATTCTCAAAAACCCTGCTGAACCACGTTAGGGACTGTATTTTTGGCAGTAAAACTCCTCTAATGCAAAATGTTCCACTATTTTCAGTGACTGCCATCTTGCTAGGATTAAGATTGGTAGCTCTTTGAAACTTAAATGTAATCAGTAGTCTGAAAAATGTGGTTTTTCCTGCCCAAGTATTTACCTGTTCAGCTTCACATTAACTTCAATCAAAATATGGATGTTTTGATCATTTTTATAATTTAAAAAAAATAGGTAGTAGAGGTGATATGTCTTCTGGTTTGTGGAATACCTGAACAATTAAACAATTCACATAGACTATGGGGCTAAGGGGTTCAAGACTTTCCACAAAACAAATAACTGAAATCCATATCTCCCATGAAAGTATTTTAACCACAAGGCTGTGAGGCTGTTGAGTGATACTAGTTTTGGTGTGCCTTTTTTTTAAAAACTAGGACACTTTAAGTAGTCCTTCATTATTTTCTGAAGTATGCCTGTGTATTTTAAACCAAATGATCATTTTATGTAGCTGTAGAAACATCCAGGCTTATGTGAGATATTTTTCTTGTTTAGTTGTTTTTAAGCATGTAAACATGATTAATTTAAATTCTAGACAATATAATTTCTTGCAAGGAATCCTGTCTCACCCTGTGGGCTTAAAAAAAAGTCCTGCACTTATTAACCCCAAATAGAAATGGAAAATACCAATAGAAAAGTCATTTTATCATAACTGTGGATTAATTTTTGCACCTAGATACTGCAAAAATAGTCATTAAGAAAAACAAAGAATGAAATAATAGATACAGAAGTAAAGCAAAAAGATCTGTGAGTCTATCAGATTCTTACATGGGATAGTTTCTGGTCATTTAACTAGAATTTGTATCAGCAGGAGATGTCATTTATCTTGACATTAACTAGTTGTGACTAGTATTTTAAAAAGGATATTTTTGTAAAAAATGAGGCAAATGAATACAGCTGAGTAACAGCCTACTTTGAGACAGCTGTTCTCTTTGTTTTTCTGGCAACAGGCATCATGTTTTGGTCACAGAATCTAAATGAATTTTCAATGCTGTGATTATGAAAGGCATATGTAGTCAGAATTAAAGTAAAATAAGAAAACCAGAACTAAAGAGAGAGAGACTGAAAACGAGAAAAGTAAATAAACTACTGTTTAGTGTACCATAAATGTGAAATAAAATGAAGTATCCTGTGATAGGGAAGTTGCAAGTAAACATCTGTTTCTTTCAAATTTCCAAAGAAAAATAGATTCACAAATTATGTCCAAATGTTTAAGAAACTAGACTGTACAAGCATGTCAGAAAATGTCAAATTCATATTCAAATTTTAACAACTTAGTTTGTATGTTTATAGACTGTCTTTAGTGCAATCACTGTCAAATAAACAATAGTCAATAAAAATGCAGATTTACAGCACATGATTTGTTTTCCTTTAGATCCGTCCCAAGAGAAAATACGCTACAGGCTGTCTACACACACTAATAAAGAAGGCAAATATCCTGACTTTTGAGCAGTGGCTATTATGGCTATCTTCTGTTCCCTAAGAGTTATTCACAGAAAGCCTCAAAATAGTTATGGCTCAAAGCTAAAGTATTGAACTCAACCTTTGAGGTGCACTGTATTCTGTAAGACATCTTTTACCTCAGTTTAGAGACAATAGTGGGAAGGATTCTGTGGCTTAAACATTGGCATCCACATAATTTTATATGCTTTAAGGAGTAGTAGACACCCACTGATAGATTTGACATAGGTCATTCAAGAAACCCAGACTTTCTGAAGCAACAGTGAAAATGTAACCATGCATATAACCACGAAACCCAAGCCTGCCCTATGCAAAAAGCAGAGATTTCCTATAAGCAAATGTGTTTCTCTGAGACATTGAAAGTGTCATATCCTGTTGATAGTCTTTACAATCCTGAGATCCAAGAGTTATGCTGAGGTGACAGAGCATATAGGTGTATGTGTACGTTTGTCATACATATACATAGGTGGAGACAATGAGTTAATGAGTTCATGGTAGCACAAAATGTTTGAGATCACATAAATCATTAGTTCTTAATACATTGTGAAATAATTTTAGATTAAGCCGAATGCTCTCTCACCTCGGAGCAACTCATTCTAAAGGCATCCTAGCCATGGAACAATATAAAGTAATAAATAAAAACGAATTTAAATATTTTTGTGTCATACCAGGATGTTTACAGCCAACGAGTATGAAATGAATTATTACTTCAGGATGACTCCAGGAAGATGTTATAATTGTATTTGGAAGATGGAAGATTTGAAAAAGAAGTTGCCTCTGGCACATGAGGGTCTGTTTTTCATTTCAGTTTACTTAATAGATTCATTACTAGTGTTTAATTTAGCTGTGGTGACTATATGTTAATAGTTGCCATATAGATTTTGTGCTGCACAGCTACAGTTATGCAACTATTCCCTTACATGTCTTTAGCAAGATTTTAGCTCCTCAGGTTGTTCCTAATGTTAACACCTTTGTATCACCACTGAGAAAAGAATATATTTTACAATCAGTCAAAGAATATTTTGAAGATCAGATCTCTGAGGTTTTATGAATCTATTCTACACTTTGAAAGTAGTTTTCCCTAACGTTGGTCCAAATTTTTCATGAATAACATTTTTTCCACAGAAAATACTGGTAAACAAAAGCCACATAATTTGTATTGGCTTCAGAAAAATTTCCAGTAGCCTGCTCAAGCAAATTGAAAAATACGTTGCCTATTTGGTATCATTGTGGTTTTACTGTTTCATTCTGATTTGACTTCAGGGAGTTCTACTTCTCTTGCATGTTATTGCATGTGTCTGTTGACTTTGTGAGTACACACTGATGATACGTGTGGGTTCACCATAGCAAACTGTTCATCCTGGAGAGGTGACTGAGAGGGGATCTTATCAATAATATAAGTGTCATGGCTGGTGTCAAGAACCAGGCTCCTCTCGAGGTGCCAGGCAATAGGACAAGAGGCCACAGGCAGAAACTGAAACAGTTTTTCATATGAACATGAGGAAGAACTTCTTTGGTGTGTGGGTTGCTGAGCACTGGAACAAATTGACCAGTGAGGCTGTGGAGTCTCCGTGGAGATAATCAAAAGCTGTTTGGACACAATTCTGAGTAACACACTCTAGAGAATCCTGCTTGAGCAGGGAGGCTGGACTAGATGATCTCCAGTGATCCCTTCCAACCTTACCCATTCTGTAATTCGGTGAAACTGCAATAATACTTGAAATCTGCCCCTTATTGTAATTATAAGATTTTCCATTTGAAACCGTGTCTATTTACAGTGGTGAAGGGAAGGGACTGCCCAGAGGAGCAGAAGGAGCAGTCACTATGAATGATTCTCTAGAAAAACAGATTGATTTCATACATAAGTATACTTTTTGAATGATGAAAAGGAGGATGGGGACTTACTAATTTCCCTAGTCTTAACAAAGAAAGTGAACTATCTCTGGTAATGAAATATTGCTGCTTGATCGGCCAACTTCAAAATTCCCAAAGCCACAAACTGTGTTTATGGTTCTAGGAACAGCAGTACAGGCTGTTCACAGCATTCCTCTGACCTTTACTTCAGAAGGAGAAACAGAAAGAAGTCCTCTACTTCTGGAACATTGCTAAGTGGAACAGCTAATCTGGAAGTTTTGCAACATGAATCCCAAGAATCAACGATCGTGAATTACCTAAGCCAAACTCTGACATAGAAGTACACCCCTTCACTTTGAGAATGTTCATGATGTGGAAGACCATCTGTAATCAGCCTAGGATCACCTGAGGAAACTTCTTCAAAGTCTCAAAGGTTGCCAGCCTTTTCCCAGAGATTGTAAATTAAATCTGTAATTGTGGTGGACTTTCAATTATGGACAGAATATTGTTGCAATTTTTCACAGCACCAGGCTAGATGCATTCCTTAGTAGGAGATCAAGTGACATATTACTTGATCGAGATCATCTCCACTTGTAATTTTTTTAACCCAAAACTACCAAGTGGCTTTTTGATGGCCATGCAGATGTTTTGACTGTGATCTGAAAAGGGTGAGGACATTAGGCATGATAAATTAAAAAAATCACAGAAAAGAGTATGCCCCAGAAGGTTACTTCAGGTGAAAAGGAGTCAAGCACTGTGTCTGCTGGAAATCTCTATATAATGTTTAATTGTTGCTTCTTATGATTTCATCAGTCCATTCCAGTAGCATGGCTCAACACACTTTAGCAAGTCTTTTCAGAGGCAGCAAAAATACCATTGCAAACACCCTGGAGCCATGAACTTCATCAGGTAATGTGTGTGGATGCTGACCACAGTTATGCTTTCTTCTAGGGAGGAGAAGAGACATTATATATTTTGTTGCTGTTCCTGCCTTCACTGACAGGTTCCCTGTAGTCTTAAAAAGGGCATTGGCCAGGCTCTGTAGCGCCATGAGAAGAGCACTTCTGATGATGTTGGCAGAGTACAACCGATCATCTCCCTTGTCCACAGTGTCTGTAGGATGGCACTGCCTCATGGATCAAATGAATAAAAACATATGGGAAGGAGGACACATCCAAAAAGAGGAGTTTACCAGCTGATGTGTTTTCTAACAGGTGAAGAATAAAATGCTCCCAATGTTGTCTATGGAAAAGCATAGCATTTTGAATGAGTGATCCTAGAAGCTTCTGCTGAGTTTTTGGAACGTGACAATGAAACTTCACAGGTAGCAAAAATGATAACTTTTAGCATGAAAAATCAGAAGTTCTTAAAATGTATGCAAACCTATTTTCTGGGTGGATGATGATGTTTTAAACCCCAAAATATTATTTGCTTTTCCAGCAAACTGGTATTTCTGTGCATTTGGGAGCCAAAACACTGATGTATCAGTTGTTACTTCCTTTCTTTCATCAGAAAGCAGCAATGCAAGGGAAAAAGAAGTCCAGAAAAACCTGTCGGACATCACTGAAATCTATGTATGTTCAAGACAGTGTCCTCATCAGACTGAATCAACCTTTAAATTTTTTCCTCAAAACTCCTGTTGAACTTTCTTTGGTTGTATCTTGAGTAACATATCTCTCTGTTTAATCCTGTAAATGGAACCACTGAAATGGCCTAAATAGATGTGTTCATCTAAATCTTTTAACCTAATAGCTCTTTTTTCTGATTTTAATGCAGTCACATACACTACTGTATGCACTGCATCATGTAATTTTGTGCTGTCAAGTTAAAGTACATTCATGCACAACCCCTTAACTGTGAAAAAGGAAATAACAGCCACAATCATAAAAATGTTTCAGAGATACTGAATAAACCATGTTATCATTGGAAACCAAGTACAAATTCACTTCTGAATGGTGTAATTAAAAGCAATTCTTCACACTTACATATCCTTATACAAATCATATGAGTGATATAGTTTCAAAAAGTTAATTTTGTGAAACATTCTTTACAGAATTTAAACTCTCTTTTAATGCAAATTTAGTTAATTCTTTGACAGGCTAGCATTACTCTGCTGAGCATTCAGAACTAATATGCAATATACGAATCTAAAAATCATATATGTACCCCATGTTTTAAGACAGGCTGAACTCACTTCTAGCTAAATCTACTTGCTTACCAAAGCACATTCTCTCAGCTAGAACAAAGGACAGATAACCTGCAAGACCTTGCAGAACTGTACAGAAAATAACAGGAACTAAACTGTCTAAAATTGAAAACAAAGGTCTTGCTGCTTGAGTAAATGTTCATCATGAACATTTCAAAAAGAAAGTAGTGACCCTTCTTGAGGAAGTTAGGAGTGTGTTTCTTTGGGGGATGTCTGGTGCCAGATGATTTTTTTTGGGGTTGAAGGCATCCCAGAACACAAGCAAATGGACTGAAAGGTTGCATTTTAAAGAAGCGAGATGCATTGATGTGACAGTTCTGAACAAAATGGCCATTTTGCACAAAAAGCCATACTGAACACAGAAGGTGTAGTATTGTAAATGCAGATTGTTTCTTCAGTGATCTGAAGAAAATAAAGACAAGATCTAGGATTTATCTGTGAGACTAAAGTGTAAACTTCTAGAATAAATTGTTGAAGCAGTCATCCTTATGTGGTATATATTTTGCCCTTAAATTTGCATGAATGCACAAGCAAACACAGCCTTGTTTTGAAATCGGTGTTGCGCAAATTCTAGCTGATCATCTGCAGTTTTAGAAAGAGCTGAAGTCAGTGCCTGAGGCACAACTCCATAATAAATAATAGCATAATAACAAAATTCCATAAAGAATCAGATCAAAAGGCCAATAGTGCCCCGTGGTAGCAATGAGCATTTTGATATAAGAAGCAATGCATAGCGGAATGGTTCTTTCCCTTTTATGCACATAATGATCTAAAGTAAGGGAAAGCTTAGTTCAGCTCCCCGTTAAAAAGCATTATGTGTTCCCATGCCTCAGACAGTGTTTCCAAGTGAGAGAGTCATTCCTCGACCATTGGACAGATATGGAAGTATCTGTCAAAGTGTCAAAATATGCAGCTGCAAGACATTGCAATGACTAAGATATGGAAAAGGAAGCAAAAAATAAATTCTCTGTTTTGGCTGCTTAACCAGACAACTGAAAGAAAAAAATTTTTTCTATTAAATGAATATGTTTTGTTGTTGTACCGAAATAAGCTTGATCCTTATTTTCCTTCCCAACTTCTTAACAAAACACTTTGTTCAAAAGGAATGCTTTCCAGGTTTTGTCAGAAAAGCAAAAGGACGGAGTGTATTCACAAATCCAGTGAAAAGTTGCCTTTTCCTTTGCCAGGAGGCTGGAATAATCAGACATAGAATATGGAGTCTGGCAGTCTCTATGAGAAGTTTTTGAGATTTGAAATCATGTCCTTTACCTCCTGAAAGAGCGTTCTAGCTTCCTGGGTGTGGAATGGCTCTCTCATCTATTCTTGTTACAGTCTGTCTTATGGAAACTGCAGGGAAAAAAAGAGCGAGACACTAAAAAATGGAAGGAGAAGACTGACTCTGTTTGGTCATTGGGACATTAACTATAGAAATAGGCACCATGATGGACTCCCATTTCACTGCAATGTTTTAATTATTATTGCTTGCAAGGTTAGGTTGAGAAAGCCTTCCACTACTATAGAGTTCATTTAAGAGGCTGGAGATGCAAATAGTCAGCAAGTTATGAAATGATTTTTTACAACTTTAATCTCACACAGACTTTTCTACACAAGCTGGCGCTAGCTATTTATATGTTCAAATTTTGGGAGTAAAATTTGTGTTTCTTTTTACTCTTTCCTTATTTCTGAGGTATGAAAGCATGCAGAACTTTAGTAAGTTCACTCTATTCAGTATTTTGGTGTTTAAAAAAACCTTACCAACCTCAAAAACATTTTACAAAAAAAGAGAATGCAACTCGTGTGTATTGATTTACAATATTTGTTTATATTTCTCTGTACTTGGATGCTGCCAAGTTTGTCTTTTTTCTCCCTCTAAATGCTTATTATTGTATGAACAAGCATTAAGCTTAATCCTGTTGTGGTTAAATGAGAAGGTTTAGCAATTTCATTCTATGCCTTCAGCTGTTCTTAGCCATGCATGCATGTCTCTTGCTACTGTTTCATCTGCTCAGAAGAGGCTTTGTTCGGAATGTCATCTACATGGAGTTTCATCATTGTTATGAATACATGATTTGGGGGCTGATAACAAAGATATTTGCTGGAAGATTGCATCTTCTTAGCTGCAAGTAGTTAAGGAAACAAATCATAAGGCATTTTGATGGTTATGGCATGGGTGTAAATTACACAAGTGATGGAGCCAGGAAAAAAGACAAATGAGACTGAAAAATTCCCCACCAGGAGGATTCGAGGGGGGCAGTTGAGCAGGATGATGGTGCTGCAGTCATCTGGAATAGTTAAAACTCCAGTCACAGATGTGGAAAAAATTAAACTGAAACTAGTTCATTTCCAGAGAGGACTGCTAAGGTGACAGCAGGAATGGAGAACCTAAATAATGAGAGATAGTGGAAGGATGTGACTTATTTAACTTTGCAAAAGGAAGGCTGAGAGGGACTAAGATTGCTCTCCTCAGGGATAAACACCATGAGGGAACAGATCTGTTTAAGTTAAAGAACAATGCTGGCACAAGAACAAATACATATAGACTGACAAAAAACCTGGGACTGGATGTTAAAAGACTATCACTAACTATTAATAAAGTGTTCTTCAAGCAGTCACAGCCATCCTGCAAGGATGACCAGTGTACACCTGCAGGTGAAGCTGAGATTTACATCTCTGAGTGAGAATGCATAGTCCAGAGGCTGAAAGCATAGCCCTGTGGGTGTATTTCTCTAGTAGCACCCATGTTCTTCTCTTTAAATTTGGTTTGACAAATGAGTCTGATGTTTTTATTACCATGGGCCCAGATGTGAAGGCTCTCTTCCAAGCTCTCTTTCTACCATGTTTCCCAGCACATGCTCCCATTAATTTCTTAAAATTTATCTGATAGAAGTTCAGTTTTTCTTTACTGTGATATAATTCAATTCAAGAGCAAGTTACTGACTTAATGCAGCATTTACTTCCTGATCTGCTCTCTATCTGCCTTGTGTATCTAGTCATAACAAATGATCTTAATAGCACCTTCTAGTCTTAAAGCCCATTAATCTGTGGATGACCTGGCCATGGGTTTGCTGGAAACCAGGGTTCCATTAGCATTTATAGATAACAAACACAATTTTTTAAAAAAGCAAATTATTTTTGCCAACAGGGATTTTGAGGTGTCAGCTATAAAAGCTGCCATCAAGCTTTGTTATGGCATTGCAAAGAGAAAGTAAAGGGGCTTTGAAAATTACATCATTTACAATAGATTATTTACTTTTGGCTGTCAGTAATGAAGGATTTAGAGCCTAGCCTAGGTTTTATTGCAGAACAACATTAGGGGTTATGAACTTAAAGTCACCTGGTTTTTTATGTATTAGACTAATATGACATCTGCTGTCATATGCTGTAATATTTTCCTTGCAGGTAAAGCCTCTGTTTCATTGTCAGCATTTTACTGAGGAAAAATAAATCCAGCTATTGAAGACTTTATCTAAAATATCTTCACTTTTGTAGGGAACACAGGCATAGGAGCAAACACCTGGCATAAAAAAAGATAAGGTCTATTGAGAGAATTATAGTTAGATAAAAGACAATAAAATAATTTTCTGGAAAAAACTATAAGTCTTTCAGTTACCAGCTTTTTAAAATTACCATATCACTGAGGTCGTAGTAAATTTTTTTTGTAACAGAGAGTTAAGAGCACTTTAATGATGAAATGAGAACTGTGCTCCTAAAACGGGACAAGAAAGGATATTCGGGTTAGGAAGCAAATCCAATGGAACTGGAGGTGAACACAGTCTTAAGAAGAAGAATCAACTTGTCCAAACTAATTCCTGTTCCCTTCATTGAACAGGAAGTGAAATACTTAGCACGTATTTTGGTGCTTGCTGTCTTTTATTCTTGAATGTGCCGTTGAAGTAGTGTGTGAACTGGGTTTCTGGAAATCAGTTTTTGGTCTCCAGAAGAAAATTTGCAGTATATCCAGGTTGAGTCATACGCAATATTTTGTCTCTGTGTATGTGTGTGTTTGTCCTTAAAAAGACTTAGCAGCAATAGAAAGTATAAGAAGAGTATTGAATATTTGCAGTTCTGTTGCAATGTGTAGCCAGTCCTCGGGAAAGAACTCTGAAGGATTTCATGTGACTTGGCAGTGTTTTTTGGATACAAGAGCTTAAAGAAAATAAGAGAGACTTGAAGTCATATTAGTCTGAGTTTCCCTCACATGTGCCATTATGCTTTCACACATGAGACGTGAGAATTTTCATAGGGGAACTAAATTATAGAATTTCAGCTGAAAAGCATCAGGACTGAATTCTGGCATGCAGACATTTCTCTGGGACATTTTCATTATGTAGGCCGAAAACAATCTCTGGTTAACTCGATAAAAAGTAGGCTTCCACTTTAAAGTCCATCTCAAGTATCCTGATTCATAAGATAATTTATTGCTAGAAGTCACACTGAAAGGTGTTTACTGGCAGAGGTGAATACAAAACAAATATGGAACAAGCATGCTAATTAGGGAAATGTTAGAGACACAAACTTTTAAAAGCTTCCTGTTCTCTCCTGAGATCTGAAAGAACAAGTTGTAACTCCAGCATCTGCCCTATGCTCTGTGTATCATCTCAGCAAACATGCCACTTAGTAAGCCCTGACACAGAGAAAAATCTCTCTTCAGGCTTGCAACAACATTTAAAGGGCTGCTTAGTAGCTCCCTATTTCTAGCAGATATTTAAAAGACAGATTGATGCAGAATGTACTGCTCAGATTAGTGAACAAGGTATATCAAAGACTTTTCGGTTTCTCAATAGTCTTAGTATCAGTAATTTTTCAGTTTAGAGTAGGTTAGACAGATCAGTGGTGATATTTAGACAAAAAACCCCCAGAAGCCTGAGTAGTCACCATCAGGTGGATTACCTGCTGCTAGAACTTCTCTGAGACTGGGTGAAATGGCTCCCACATCATCAGCCCAACCACTGGATGCTGAAGGAATAATAAGGAATGGGACTAACACTAATATTTCTTTTTTTAAAAAAAAAAAGGAATTGTTTTCAAGATAGGAAACACTTTTTGTAACTGTCTTGTTGTTTCCATATGCTTTTGGAGAGTATCCATCCCTATCCGATGCTGCTTTCCCAGTGTTTGTAAGTTACCTGGCCAGGGACCTTCACACCTTCCCAGACCCTGGGGCTAAATATGAAGATGGTTCTTCAGCTCACCATGATTCCCCTCTTTGGGAGTGTCTCTGCCCTGCCTGTGTGCCCAGTATGTTCAAATGTCTGTGGATCCCCCAGGCCACCGCACACAGCCCTGTCCCACCAGGTGACGTGGGGACAGGTGGTTTCAGGTGGCCCACAGCAGGGCCTCGGGAGCCATTTTGGGCCGGTGCATGTCGCAGGCCCAGCCTGAGCGATTGTTGCAGCCATTGTGGACATCTGAGGGTCTGGGATTTGGGCCTCCCTGCCACCAGGCCTTTCCCCGTGCTCAGCTGGGGTAGTGGGACATTCCCAGTTCTGATGGATGCTGGGGGAGATCCTGAGGCTCTCAGCTGGCACACAGAAATCGAGTCTGAAGAAAGGAAGGATATCTGTTCTTCACATTCACAAGCAGAGTATGGTATTTTCCTGAGTAAATATTTGCACTTAGTAATCCATGCCTTTTTAAAGTTCTGATCTTTGAAAAGAAGTGCTCAGACAACCCACACATTCAGGTAACTTCTGCAAGGGGAAAGGAGCGGGTAGGTACTAACAGCAGTGTGTTTGTGGTCACAGGGAGTGTGAGCTGTGGGATCAAGGAGGAGGCAGATTGAAGTGGGAGACTGGATGAAAACATGGGCCAATGGATTCTAGGAAGGAAAAGCAGCAGGCTGTAGTAGACCAAAAGTAACAGCAAAAATACTCTTCTCTAACCTTTTACACATGATATTGAGATTTATGTTTAATCTGCATAGCTGCTGAACTGCACTGGATTTTAGTGGGTAACCTGGAACTCATAGATGGACAAATATGGTAACTGTGTGTGATCTACTTGTCCTTGTGTCTTCGTTTCAAAGACAGGTATTTGCTAAAGAAGGCAGAAGCCCCCTTTAGAATAGGAAAATACAACCCCCTTCCCTCCGAATTGGTAAAATTTTGAAATCAAGGGGCTTTCAGGCAATGGTATGAGAAAAGAGGAATAACAGTCCTTTACTAATATATTTATATATATAATGGGACAGACAAAACAACAACAATGGTAACTACAACAAATAAGAACAGACAAACTCATGGACAGTCTCTTCCCGCTCTGTTGGCAATTCCCCTTTGGTGCAGTCACAGTCACAGCTGGCAGGGGCGCTGGTGCTCCCGGTACGCGGGGAGGGTGCGATGACTCCCCTGAGAGGGGAAAGGGGGCTCAGGGATCCTGAGTTTCCTTCCCTCGAGACACTGGAGCAGATGGTGGCGAGTTGGTAGAAACACGCAGCCGAAGACAAAAGCCCATGGTGGAGGAAGACTCTTCCTGGAGCTCCAGCAGCCTCTCTCCCTCTCCTCTGGATGTCCAGAAGTGAAGAAGTGTTCTCCAGGAGTGCTTAGCCCCTTTTAACTAGTCCCAGTCCCCCAGTATCTCCGCCCCCCTCTGAGGGGAAATCTCAGATACCAGGGAATCTTAGATAATGGCTAGCTAGCCACACCCATCTCAGAGCCAACTCTTTGTCTTTTCTTAATCACTCACCCATTATCACTTCGCAGCAACTAATTACTCACCCATTATCACTTCCCAGCAACAAGAATGGGGAAAAATTCCTAAGACAGGGAGACAAACAGAAAAAGTATCCCAAACCCCAACACCTTGCAGCCAGTAGCCTGGTTGTTAGGAACCTGGAAAAATGTTTGTTGTTGTGAAAACTTTATCCCTCCCTCAGATGCTTTAGGCACTTTCAAACTTAGTGTAAGGGTTTTCCTATAATTTCAAGATTTCCTGTGACTCCTTATTAGATTGTTGTCTTTGCTACTGTGTTCTGGTACCAAAAGTTCATAGAGAGTCCTACTCAGCTGGCATACCCAGCTAATTTTCTGGGAACACACCCATTCACTGATAAAATCACCCATATTTGACCCATCCTCACCTCCCCTCCAAAAACAAATATTGTCAAGGTAAGGAATATTTCTTTCTTTTGTAGCCACACCCAGCATACTGTAACCATGACTCAGGCTTGTGTTCATCCTATGTGGCAAAACTATCAACCTCATTTTGCAAGGGTTGGAATAAATAACCATACTTTTTCCAGCTGACAGCATAATAACTATAAATATTTAGTTCAAGAGGAAAACTATATAAAAATAATTTGCTGAATATCCTATTCTTTTTTAAAATTTCCAATTGTGACTAAAATGTGAAGTCAAACTCTATCCTTATTTGCAGCCTTTTAAATCTGGAATGTACCTACTAACTTCAATAAAGAGATGCCAGATTTATGTTTCTTTAGGTAGAACTTGGCTTGAGTCCTTATGGATGAAAATTTTTCACAGGATTACGACTTTTAAAATTCATGTCATACAATAAATTCTGAAACAAAACTTTTGCTCTCAAGTTAAACTCCTCTTAATCACCCGTTACATAGGCCAAAAGTACTATGGCAATGTCAGGGGGATATAGGGCTTCATTGCTTCTTTTATCTTCAAATCTCAACTAACTTTGAAATCATTCTCATTTATAAACTAGAAAACTGTGACAGGTCACAGCCTTTTTTGCCTCAGGGACAAAATCAAAGGATCTTCTTAATATACAGTTGATATACAAAGCTATCCCTCTTCTAAAGAAATCTTCTAGAAATCAGATCTTGCAAATATTTAGACATGTGCTTAAACTTAAGTAGGTAAGCATCTTCAGTTCAATGGAACGTACTCATATAATGTTTACTTATAAATTGAAGTACTTTGAGAATATATATATATATATATTCACAACTCATTATTTGCAATCATATTATCTGAATACCATTGCCATAAGTATATGCTGATCTGTAACTAATTTAACCTTATGCATAACAGTGATGATGATGAATAAAATACAGGATATCTACAGAATATGCAATGAGACATAAACTATTATGAAGTTAAAACAAGGAGATGAACTTGCAGGGAAATATACAATATGAGGACAGAAAGGAGGTAAAGAAGAGATTAAAAACTATGAATGGTAATAAAATTGCCTAGGTTAATTGATATAAGTAGCTTTTCTTGGAATTTGCAGTTATTCATTGTTAAAGAAGATGGAATTTCCTGTACTCTTGATACACCAAAAGTAATTTATTAGATATTGGAATGGTCATGATCCTCCCAAAAAAGGTGACACAAGCACCATGGAGGAAGAGACGTATTGATCCCTGTTTAAAATTTCCTGTTAATATAGGTCATAGAACTGACACCCACTAAATACAAACTTAATGAATACACTTCACTAGTTTTCCTGAATATATTTTGTGAAACCTCGCTAAAACCAGTGTGGAGTTAAATAGTTTTAAAGTTTAGACTAGTTTAGAATAGTTTCAAAGTATAGACCTTCAGTTCACTTCAGTGATTAAATATTGTGGTGTGCTCTGGCCAGTTTTGGTCTATCTCATGGCCAGGCTCTGCTATGTCCCCTCCCCTCCCTCGGTATCGGTTCTCCACCCCACGGAGGGCTCTGTATTGTGTAATCCTACACAAAGCCCGCCAAATTCAAACCCCGCAGTGCTCCCCTATTGGATGTTGTACCCTTCCCCCCGCCCCCTTGTGTCTGTATTTATGTACCTGTAACCCCCCATGCCAGGGCTTCCCCGGCATGACTCCAGTGCTGAATAAACCATCTGGGAAGCCACTCCGCCTTGTCTCTCCTTCTTTGGCACGCCTGGAACATCGGTGGGTTGGGTGAAACCTTACAGGAACTTCGCCAGCCCTCCCGTGCCTTGGAGCAGCCCAGACAGCCCCTGAAACCATGGACGGATGCTTGGTGTCCCCCCAGAAAGCACCGCAGCAGTTAAAAATGTATTTATCTCTTGTGTTGTGATTTATTAAATTTGTGTCACTGAAAGAGAAATAGAGATGTACAAATAATGTGTCCTTATTCCTCATCACTAATACATAGAAATGGAAATGAAATAAAACAATATGTAGGACAATAAAATAATGGGGATATTTATTATTTTAAATAGTTGACCTCAGCTATGTATGCATGTTTAAATAAATATATGGCCAAACTATTCTTCTAACTTGTTTTTTATTTAGATAATGTGTATATTTGTCTTTCAGTATGTTTATTTAATATTGGTATCTCGCATTAGTCTCTTAAAAGCAAGTATTCTAGGAGCTCTGTTAGTTTTTTAGTAACTGTACAGTCTCTTGCTTTGAAATAGAACCATTTTGTTTAGTCTAAGACAGCTGTAACAGCATGAAAAAATGAAAGCATAGCATAAATATTAGCATTCCACTTTGTCTCTTAGCTTACTGGTGGAAAATCATATGAATATTTATGTTAGGAAGACTATCAGAGGTCATTTAAGATCTGTGTTATTTCTGTACAGAATATGTTTTAACGAAAATTCTAGCTAATGTTACAATTTTATATGAGATGGAAAAATTAAACCTTTTTTCAGACAGGTGGACTCAGGGAAAATAAACTATTGCATTAGACACATAAATCACAATATTCTTTCAATGTTAGATAAAAAGGTGTTCTCTTGGCATGCAAATTTTCCAGATCTCAGTAAGGAAAGAAGCAACTTGTTTT
>VYZT01024409.1:1200-33927 GCA_013400735.1 Pomatostomus ruficeps | reverse complement strand
TTTTTTTTTTTTTTTTTGAATAGAAAACCAATAAAGTACAACTATCTTCTTGCTCCCTATTATGAAATCAATTACAAAGCAGCTTTGTGAAATTTGTGTTTCCACAAAATAAACCCCAAATCATTGCAAACTAGAACACACAGCAAAGAGATCATATAGGACCATTATACTTGTTTACACCACTGTTCTTTCACTGTCAGAAGTAATTGTGAAAGGAGGGCACAATAAATTTGTCACTTTTCTGATCCTAAGTGGCAGTCATTTATAGGAACAGCTCTTCATTGTAATGTCACTTTACATCTTAGCCATGGGTTGCTGTGGATTGCTTTTGATTCACACCTGCTGTCATTCCAGCTGTCATGACGTGCTCCTTAGTCTGTCCTCTGGATTTTGTAATTCATCTTCAAGAGATTCATCATCACATTAGGATGTGATCCATTGGTTTCTATACTTTCTGGTTTCTCTTCCTAACTGTTGCACCACTAGACATGCAGTGAGACCAAAAACACATTCCAGACTGACTTCTGTGAGTTAAAGAGATTTTGGTTGACAATGGCTTACATTGATATGCCAGTCTCACAGACTTTGAGCCTCACATATGAGACCTCTTGGAAGGTGGAATTTTTGGAAGTTTTGGAAGTTTTCTGATAATTATTTGTGACTAATTTGAAAAGATAGTATCACAATACACTCCCTCTGCCATTTCCTATTAAGACTATCTCAGACAAATAATGTCCTCATCATTAGGCCTAAGGTATACTTGTGATTATCTGCTGATTATACCTGTGTAGTTTAGAGATTGCTAACACTTAACTCATCTGAGCTCAGTCTTTATCTCCAGCTCAGTCTGGTTGTGAATACCTGCCTAAGACTGTCATGCAGGTCTTTGTATTTTGTGGTCTAAACCATTTGGCTGCTTCTTTTGGCATAGTACCATCTTTGTACCTTTGAATATTCTACTGCAAATTTACTGAGACCTTGCGAATCACAGCAGTGTATGTTACATAGAAAAAGTCATTCTTCATGTCCTAGTTACAAACATTTTTCAGAAAAGCAATAAATACTTACCAGAGATGCAGTCCTTTCCAAAAATATCATGTTGTGTATCTATCTCAAGAAGCATCAGCTTCTCTCATCTGACCAGTTTTTGTGGAATTATTATTATGCTTTTAACATCCTGTGCAGTACTCCATTAGATGCCACTGGTGGTAGTGTAACAAAAGACCACCCCTCTGTCTCTGTTGCATTTTCTGCTGTTGAAGCTTTGTGTGCCATAGTTCCTACTGGCAAATACGGCAGCCAAGTTTCCCTTCCCAGTTTCTATAAAATTTCATTCTGCTTCAGTCAGAGTTCACTTTACTTGTACTGTAGAAATTTCTGAGAAATTTCTAAGCTATCTTTGCATGCTGAAATGATGGCTGGGCTAGGAAGATTAGCCTAGAAAAGTACACAGTGCCTGAAAAGCAATGTGATGTTTGGAAAGTTGGACAGTAGGAGAGTTAAAGTTCTGAATTTCTGTCCATTTGTTGGACAGCAAGGACTACTCATGTAATAGAACACTGCATCGAGTTGCTGTAGAGCTCCATCATGTTTCTCTGACCACTACCAAGTTATCTTCTAGTCTCAGCAAAGCTGTCTTCCCTAGGCTACCCTCTGTGGTTACTCTAATTATCTGCAGAATCTTTTGTACGTCTTCCTGTACTATAAAATTTTCATTTTCGCTTCTGCTGAAGTCTTCACCTTTGCTGTCATTTGTCTAAATTCCTTTTGTATTTACCACCTTGTAGTCTTCACTTGAATTAAATTAATATTTTATACTTGGATCTTTGCCTTCCCTTTCATCTGTTTCTGATCGCGTTCCACCTTGATTGACATTGTATTTATCATGTCCCCAGTTATTACGTGAATGTTTGTAATAACTCCATATGTTTCACTGTTGCTTTGTCGAAACAATTTCCACATTGCCCTTGTTCCAAAAGCGAGATGTTATCTATCTTGTAGCTGCCTCAGGAGTTCCATAGTCTAGAGGATTCCTCATTTAAAAAGACTTGCCAATATTGGTGGGGTTTTTTTTGTCAAGAAGAGTAAATATGTTTTCACCAAGTAGACTATATTGAACATCTGTTCATGAACAAGTGAAATAATGCTTAAAAAAGATCTGTTAAAATGTCTGGGATTAAGATAAATTATGACATTTTTAGCTCTGACTAAATTATAAACCTTTTTTATTATGTTCATTTCAGCCTTGACTTTGGTTTATGAGATACTTGGGTACAATTTTGAATTGTGATGTCTCATGCAAAGAGGCAGGATAAAAGTGACTGTATGTACTCTGCTGGCATATTTACACACCTGCAAGGCCTTGTAAAATACAGTCAGGGTTTTTGTGTGTATGTGGGTGCTGGATGCCTTAAAATTCAATACTTGTATTAAGATAGTGTGGTTTCTCAGTCTGACATGAGAGACAAAGAGCTGAAGACTTGACCTCAACTGCTGTTCAAGTGACTCAGTTTGGAACTGCCATCTCTTACAAGTGTAACACCAAAGTGGGAGGTATTTATTACCACTTGGCATCTAACTCAAAAGTTGAACTGAGGAAAACTTAACTTCAGGCCAAGTGTCATTCTTGATTATTAAAATGTGGAAAACACATCTGCTGCCCATGCTCAACCACTTTTCCTACTCAGCATTAACCTGTTTTTGGTGCAGGTTTAAAGCAGAGTAAATGCCTTGCATAAATTTTAAGTAAACCATAAGCTAAACTTAATTCTAGTCTGCATATGGAATCATAATAATTAAATTTTATAAATTTTGCAACATGTTAATGTAAAGGCCGAGCAAAACAGTATTTGGATGCTATAGCACACATGCACTGCTCCCCTGTGTGTGAGCTGTTGGTGTCTCTTTTATTCTGGCTAGGTCTGCATTAGCTGGTAGCAAGTTGTTGAGGACATCCCATGCAACATGTTTGCAGTGGGGAGAGGTTAGCTTTCGGCTTGTACGAAGTGAACACCTGTGACTAGCTGAAGTGTTATTAGGTGGAAGTGAAGTTCTGCACTGTACATCAGTCTCACCCAAAAGAGTATAAATTCATGCACTCTGAGCCTGCCCTGTAATACAAACCAGCACATAGTCATTGGAGACAACTGGGGGACTTCCTTCATGAGACTGCTCTTGGTCTGAAATAAAAGGCTAATTTAGAGATAACCGCTGACTCTCAAATGTGAAATTTTCTAGGATCCTTTGAAATGTACAGCTGGGACAAGATTTCTACTTCTGTGCCTATGTCTTGGAAGATACTCTCTTTTCTAAAGTCTCCTATTCCTGTCTCCTGCTCCACTCTGACTACATCTCTTTTGGTATTTCCAACTACGTAATTTCTTGCCTCTCACCTTTCTTGTATTACAAAATTCTTGGTGCTTTTCTTCGTATATGCAAAAATTGATAGTCTGTAACTACTTTGAAGACTTTATCAGAATCAAAGCATATTCATAACCATTACACACAATGAAAGGCTATTATGAGCTTTGAGAATCCTTGCTTCTATGAATATTAAAGCAAAGCTATTAAATCACTTAGTACTATATTGTTTCCTGGAGCCTTGAGCTGTATGAAGAGTGGTCCAAACATCTCTACTTCTCCGCAAAATTGCCAAGAAGAAATTAGACTGGGAATGGCTGACAGTTGCTAGTGTGTTTTATTAATATTGCTTTTAAGTTTGTTCATGTTTTGCTTTGTCTTGTTTCTTTAATTTTACTTTGTCATATATATACATCTATATACATATATATATATATATATAGTTTAAGATAAAATAACCTCTTATTGCTTTAACCCAAATGGTGTCACTTCTCATGCAAGTTTTCCTAGCTGTTGGCTACTCAGGAGTTCAGAATGAGTCCAAAGCATGATGAAAAATTCTCTTGCCAAACACCATACTTTAGTTCCTCAGACTAAATATCTGTTTGCATGAGAACTGCTTCCAACTTCTAACAGAAGCTTAGCTATTAGAAATGAGTCATTGTAATGCAGCACCATTACAGTATAACACACTTGTGATATCTTAGGAGTTTGGGAGTGCACTTTTACCTCTGTATTTAATGTAGTGGTGAAAGAATCAGATCCCCTGTTCATACTAAGCACAGGACATTCTTGAAAAAGATGTAACACTTCACTCATTTAGACAGTTTCATGCTGTTTAAAAGGTGACTAAAGTAAGTAAAATACTTAAAGATTTAATTATCTATGAGATCAGAATCTTAATGTGGATTAAATGAATTGAGGGTAGAAACATGGGTAACTACAATCCTTTGGGAAGATCCAGTATAGCCTTACTAAAGGGAAGTTCTGCATTGTAAACCTCTTGAAGATCTTCAAAGGGCTCAGCAGACATGTAGTTAAAGGTAGTCTGACAGCTAGTTTACCTATCCAAAGACTTTTTGGGTATTTGTCCAAAGACTTCTAAAGGAACTAAGTAATCACGGAATTAGCGATAAGGTTCCATGGATAAAACATTCATTAAAAGATAACCAAAATAGAATTTAGATGTTTTCATTACAAGAGAGAGAGGTTAGAACTGTAGTTCCACTGCAGTTCCATGCCATCTTGAGTAAGCATCTTGGTTTATCAACATATTTCTAAATTATTAAAAAAATTATATTCTCACTGGGTGAAACAGTTTTTAAATAATATTATTTATTAGAGCATTTGAAGACAGCTAAAGGACCTGTCCCGGTTTGAGACAAATTTGGTAGAAGACTCTAAAAGGGTGTCACCTCTAAAAGGCAGAATTTCAGCCCTTCCCCCCCAGCCAAGGTTCAAAAAGAAAATCTTCTTGGAGGAAAGTGAGAAAAGAACTGTTTATTTAACAAGCAAGGTGCACGTAGGCACAAGCAAAAAAAAATGAATCAGATAGTAAACCTTCTCTGCTGTGGAGAAAGATGGTGGATTTTAGAGTCTCTCATTTCTCTGGTTTAGCTCCTCCCGAAGGTTCAGCCCGGCTAGGCTGGGGGGTCTGGCAGCTCCTGGCGAGGGTCCTGCCGACTGTCTCCCCCAGAGATGGTCTGATTTTCTGGATGGGAAAAAAACAAGCCGAACAGTCCAAAAAGAGGGGAAAAAACCCCCAAAAAACTGCAATCCCAGTGAGAAGGGCAAAAATCCCTCTGTCTTAACTCACAGCCAGACAGACTACTGGGGAAAAAAAGGGGGGGGAAAAAACCAAACAAAAAACTTTCGCTTTATCTCGAAGAGATAAAAACAAACCATGCCAGTACTTTCTCTGACTACTTCTCCGTGCCAGCTCAAGGTTACAGGACCCATTTCTGGACATAAGCAGATGATAGGGAAATACAGAGCATAAAATCACCGCAGGACATTCCACCCCTTATTTCATATTGTCAGCTTAATTCCCAAATTAATACATTTTAATGCTAAACATACACATATATACATATATACATATAGACAAATAGCAACAATGACATCCAGTAAGCAATGGTATATAGGCATTCTAACATCACACATGGTTCTCACCCAACAATCAGATCTCCCTGAGGTACACATCGTGTCTCTCCATTTCTCTGCATTACCCACCATGTGCAGCCTGGTCCTTGAGTAAAGGTCCTTGAGTTAGAAATCTATATGACTATGTAATGAAGTGGGAGCTAATATTCTTTCTAGATATATACAACAAGATGTACATGAGGAGAGACAATCCTAGCTTTACATGTGACCTGTCACTCTGCAACTTTGCTCCTTGTAAGTGAACCGGTGCTAGGATAAATAGCTCTGTCAAAACATCGACTTAACATTCAGCAGTGGACAAAAAGGAATGTTAAGAATTACTACAAAAGGAAGCAAGAGCAAATGCCAAATAAATGTTTAGGCCACTTTGTAAATAAATTATTCGTCTTCTTCTAGAATCCTGTGATTTTTTCTTATCTCACTTCAGCAGAATATAGGCCTACAGCAGAAATCAAAAAAAGTTCAAAGAACAACAAGGAGGATCAAAGATATAAAACAGCTTCAGAATGAATACTGATTAAACTGAATCGTATTCAACTGAGAGATGAATGGATACGCATATGGTAAAGCTCTTCACAATTATCACTCTCTGGAGACAGCTGTGTAGAAGCTAGAGAGACCTCTTCACTGTCTCTTACAGGACAGGAACTAGGGGCTAATGAGTAAAGCTGTAGTTTAAAACAGGAGATGTTTGATCATGCAGTGGTGTTGTATATCTTTTGAACTTTTTGCTAGATGATATTTTATATTAAAAAATAAACATGTGATCAAGTAAAAACTGGAAAGACACTTAGGAATGTGATGCAAGTACTTGGCAGAGGTTATTAAATACATAAACTACATAAGGTTCAAGAAATTTGATAAACTGAAAACAACTGAGGCCAGGAAAGTATTAGACAAAATATAATCTGTGCTTGCCCTGTACTAGCTTTTCCTTAGTTATTTCCTTTGTCTTTTAGAATCAGGATACAGGGATACTAATTTTACTCAGAGTCCATGGCCTCATATTTTTATGTACTTCAGTTCTGCTTCATTATTTATTTGCATTTTCTATTTATTACTTATTTATATTTATTCTTGTAAATTAAATCTGTCTCTGCATTAGTGAATTTCAGTAGTCACTTCATCAAAACTGATGCATTTACACTGATATTCTTAACAAATTTGTCCAAATTTAGTTTTCTGTTACATACAAGCAGGCTACCAGCCTCTCCAATAAACACATTCCAAAGAACAAAATTGTCAAAGGAAGAGATTCATGTGATTAATGAGGAGTATAAATAAAAACATGTACATATTTACTGGAAATTACTGGATGAGCTTTGCCATTTAACTAAGTTAATTAAACTTATATTAACTCAATTTAATAATTATTGCATATGAGTTTTAAGTGCAGTTGTTTCTTCTAGGTTTATACTGACTTTTCTTGCTCTGTTCAGGAGCCATGGTAAAGGTGTGGTACTATAGCATAAAGTGCAGTTGCTTTAAAAGTTTACTCAGAATGTACCTAGAGACATTATTTCAGAAAAATTTTATCTGAAAGCGAGACAAGAATTATCTTGGTTCCACGTAGTTTCTCTTGGAAGGGGAAAGTCAATTTCTTAATATTTAATAAACAGTAATAATTTCAGAGTACTACCAAGGAGGCATCAGGCGTCGCACTCTTACCAACTGCATGCAACCACCAATCCAAACCCCACAATTATAAAAACCTCACTCTGTCTTTGATTATTAAGTAAGCTTTTACCTCAGGGTAATTACTACAAGCAAAATGCATGCAGTAACAAGGAATCTCAGCTTTTCTACCAGGTAAATAAATATAAAACAAAAAGAGAGACCCGAAGGCATACTGCTAGCCTAATATATTTTACCTGAAAGCAAAACTGAAGAATCTTTCCTCTACTAAGCTTTTAATTCAGCATAGGTCTGCAACTGGATGTAAAAACTGAGCAAAGCAAAACAGCAATAAAAAACAACTCCTCTCAAATTACCATTTTCTAAAGCAATAAAGTAAGTAATTATCTCCACTAGAAAACTCCAAAGCATAACAAACAGGATTCTAGGAACATTACATGTGTGTTTTTCATTTGGAAATTCAGGCAAATCACCAGAACCGTGGCTTGGATTTCTAGAAGAATGTAAACCTTATGATAGCCTGCCAAAAAAAATTATTTTGTTTAAAACCTTCTACATGGTTCAGTCTAATTAGCAAATTTTGCCAAGAAGGCCCTTGACAAGGGACCAATATCTATCCCAACACATAGTCAACTCCTCTCCTCCCTGTGGTCCTTATGAGTTATTTGCATCCTAACAGTTCAAGAAACTTCCTTCTTTTGTAAGACTAAGATGATAAAGATCGCCAGACTATTCTCAATGTAATCATTAGACTTCTTTGTTTTCAGATGAGTGGTGATGTACAGCTCAAGTAAACAGATGAATTCTCACACATCTTGTTTTCTCCGAAAAATCAAGGTGTTCATTACTCAGCTAGCACATCATAACTAAGATTACTAGTGTGAAGTAAAGTCCTCATGAAGATAAATCACTTCAGAATTTCCACATGAATTTAGAGATCAAGTTGTACCTTTGCTGCAGCACAATCTGCTGTGGTGAATTGCTAATGTATGAAAGCTACAAATTGCCTGTCTTCATTAGGAATTTATTAGGCATTTGTTCCCTTAGGAACAACACACCTGGTTTCCTACTGAAGACACATCCTCCATGAGAATGGTTTTCATGCTTGGAAAAGATTTGGCTAGCTGCAGGCAGGTAAGTAAATAAACAGGCAGACACAGGCTGGACACGTGATGACAGAGCTTACAGTCATTTGGACTACTTGTCTGCTTCAAATTAGGCAGCAGTTAACTGTTTTGTGGCTCATAGCGTAAATTTTGGAATTTGAGGCCCTTCCCATTCCCCCAACGGTTTGAGAGAGCCTGCTGTCAAGACATTTGAAGACAGTCTTATGCAGACCTTTAAAGCTTTTGCTTAGAGAACTATATAGAGCAGGGTTTTGTTAAATGTTTCTCTTTTAAGCAAGAAGTTCCTTATTTTTGTTTGTTTCAGTGTTTTCTTCCTTTTTTGTGTGTGTTTGTTTGCTTGAGAGTACATTCATGTTGTGGTAGAAAGTTTGTGGATCCTAACGTACAAATACTAATGATGCTATATGGATAAATAACAGCTAAGATTGATAAGAAAACTGATAACAACAAGTGTCTAAACAAAACTAGTGGACTTTTACTTGTTTTCAAGAAAGTTAACGGAAAATAAATTTGGCAAATGGCAAAATTTCAAATGCTGTAGCTAAACCATGCCATAATTAATCTCATATTTTTTCTGATTATGTCAGATAATGATTCATTTTGCAATAACTGTTTAATACAATGCATGACCTCTCTCTTTATTACAGAAGACTGAAAACAAAACAACGTAGGAAAACATTGTCTTGCTGTGCCAGTTATGGTTACAAGAAGGCAGGGGATACAGGAATGGACTGATGGTGTAGAAAGGTTCCTTTGCAGTTAGGGAAGAGAGTCTTACAGAAATCCTTCATTCAATTGAACGTTTTGTATATCAGTCATATAGTGGTAATTTTCCCATAACTCTGTTTATGTTTCCAGTTTCTTAATAGTACAGAGTAAAATTCTTGGCTTCTTGCTAAATAATTGCTGTCTTCTGCAGGCTTGTAGGAATAACAAAGATTTCAAGTAGCTAATATACAAGGTAATGGTTACATACATTATATAAGCACACATATATAAACATACATGTACATACATAGGTGTATGTAAACAATACAATTCAAAAAAATTAGGTGATATTTAGCCTTAACCCATGCTCTTACCTGTTTTCTTACCTAAGTGATCTACCTACTGGGCCTCGTGGAAAACAAATGACAAACTTGTGAATGAAAGTTCCAACAGTAATTGTCAGAGATACAGTTTTGCTGTGATAACTGTACACCTGGGGACACTGGACTTTTGCATGAAAGTGATGAGTACATTCAAGATTAGAGTTCCGTAAATCGATCTGATACTGCATCTTGCTCAAAGATTTTTAGTGTCCAATGTACCTTGCTTTAAGCAAGACAGAGGTAGTTATACATATCAGTTATTAATCAATTTCATGTGTGTTTTAACTAGCAATGACTGTGAATTGAAACACATGGTCACTGTCATTATGTGACAGTTCAGGGAAGGCTTCTCTCCTCAATGTTTTTTTTTCAGGGGAAACAAAATTATCAACAAGCATTTTAATATCCTGTTTTTCAAGGCAATAGTTTGACATTTTTCTAAGTCAACTGGAAACACTCTTGGCAGGTTTACCGAGTATAAATTTAACATGTAACAATGAACTTCTTGTTTTCATAATGTCCACAAGAATATGTACACAACTGAGTGTTCTAAATTTAGAAGATTGCTTTAGGCTTAAAAGATGTTTCTTTTAACTGAGCAGAAGACCACAAGAAACAAGTCTATTGTGCAGAATAGATTGTACACCATTTTCCTCTTCCATCACGTGAGTTTTTGAGGGTGAAAGAATTCTCCATTCTCTTTTTCCTAGACTGAATGAAATGAGCTATGCATGACAGGAAGACACTTCAGTGGCACCAAAACCTGTCTTTGATGTATTTTTGAGGTAACAGGATCAAGTCAGAGACAGTAGTCCATCAACATTCTCATAACAAGCTGACATTCAAATGAGTGGATGAAACTGGTAAAATAATGATAAAACAGAAGAAAACGATTCAGGATGAATGATCTCACTCTGATTTGTACTTGAGTTGTATTTTATTATTCTCAAACACACCACAACCATCCCCCACCCTCCTCTGAAGACATGAAGTCAAATTCTTCTACAATAACTTCCTGGACTATGTATTCTCTTAAAAAATGCTCTTCAAGACAACTCATCCAGGCTTTTTCAGGGAAAAAGTTAAAAACAAACAAAACAAAAAAAGAGAAACAACAAGTAAGTGAAATCTGTCTCCATTTTCAAGGAAAAGTTCTGAATTACTCAAAGAGAATAGCTTATGTCAAGTTTTAAAAACTTCCACATTCACAGGATATTTAGCCATAAGTTTTGGTGTCCAATTTTTCTCACCTCTCACAGCAATCCCCTTTCCAATACTGTATATTCTGAAGAGCAATTACCATGATTGTGAGAAAGCAAGGTTTAAAGTTCTGTGCCATACAAAAATATGGCTCTCTAAAACAGCACAAGTACCTTCATTCAGCCCTTTTGTGTAAAGTGAATTTTATGATTCTCTTTTCATCATGAAACACTCCAAAACATCACCTGTCCAGCAAATATGAAAAGGGATGATATTCATGAGACAAATTCACGATTGAGTGTTGTTTGGGGAAGCTGCAGCAAGTGAAGGGTACAACTAAAGATACCCAAAGCGAAAGAAGGGCACATGTCAATGGCTTTAATTACAGTGATAAGGAAGCTGGTGTATATAACTTGGTTTTTGGACTTTGTATTTAGTATAGTGTGAGATAAAGTTTTCTGAAGTTGCCTGAGGACATGAAAGCTTACCAGTGACACTGTGTGAAAGAGGAACCAAAAGAAGATATTCTGACTGTAGACATCATAATGTTTAAATAGAAATTTGTTTCCAGATTTTTCTATAAAATTTCTAAGCTTTAAAAAAATCATATATTTGTAGTTTAGTGTAGATTCAATGAAGAAAGGGAAAGAGAATATTTATCACTTTCAATTGGATGATGAAAGAATTTCAGTCCAGATGTTATATATTCTATAAAAGCAGATGTATATCTGTGATTTTGATTATTTTTCAGTCAGGGTTTCTTAAGACATATGTTTTGACTCCATCCAGTCTGACTCATAACAAAGCACAACAATATTTCCTCAGTACAACTCCAGCACTTGTGCTTTTCATGCAATTGTTGAAACCTTTCAACAAAAATAACTAAGGAATTGAAAGAGATTTTAAGGGAAATGGAAAGGTATGATACTCATAAAAATTTGATTGCAATCTGTTTTCTGCTGAGGCACAAACCCGTAGCTTAATCTGTAATCCATGGGTTGATGATAAGTAGTTATTTTACCATTTCAGAAAAAGAAAACATTTTTTTCTTTGGCAAAGAGCTCTTACAAATGCAAGCAACACAAAGGTACTAAAAGGAAAACAGAAGAAAGAAACCATTGGAATTGCTTTTGCATAAAGTCATGCAGAGCTGTATATGCAGAGTATGTTGTAGGATTAGGTCTACCAGTTAGATAGAAAAGAATGCAAATAAATAAGTGCAAACTTGCCATGTTTTATTGAAAAACAATGTTATTCAAATGCACAGTAAGTGGATGCTGATTCATTAGAAGGAGAAGGGAAGGTTGTTCCCGCCGCCTAGTTTGTTCCTGGGTTTTTCTCTTGGGAGTGGCTGAGAGCATACTGCACTGCTTTTGTTAATACCACTGAGCATAAAAAAGATGAATGAAGGCAGTAAAGTAAAACATTCAATGTATTCCATGTTTCTTTTGTTAACATTACATCACTTAAGGATGGGACCTGATGCTGCTATTGGCTTACTTATAAGTAATTTGTTGAATTTGTTTTTTTCATTTTAAAATTTTAAAATACTTTCTAATGGTACTTAGTCATAATTTCTGTGTTCATGTATAGAAAAAAATTCTTTTATTCTGCTCAAAGAGGTAATGTAAAAATACAAATGGAGCTTTCAGATAATGTGGTGATCAGTATTGTAGAAATGACGTATCTGTAAACAAATGAGAAACAATTAAAAATGGTGATATTTAGTGTAGAAAAGCTTCAGCTTTTTTAGTGATGATTTCCAGATTCTGCCTTGCCATAGTAGTGATTGAGCAGCTCAGGTTTAACGAGCGGGGTGTGCTGGAGATAGCAGGCCCTGCGGCTTATCTCCATGCCTCATGGGAAGTTCCACAAGACAAAAGAAGTAAACTGGCTGGAACTGTTCACAGCTGGAGGTGTATTATGAAGTCTTGGCAGAGACCCCTGCTCCATCAGCTCTGTTAGCTGAACTATTCAGGTATTTGTTCCTGGGATCATTTCAGTCAAAATGAACCAGTCAAGGTCTGGTTGTTCAAACTAATCCAGCTCAATTTGAGGACTGCTTAGGAGTTCAGAAACTAAGCCTAACAGATTGCTAGCCCGAGAAGGGTCTTGGGTAGAGCCTTTGCCAGCTGCTTCAAGAAATACTATCATTTCTTTTGCTCCTTTAAAAATATCCAAGGAACCCTTCAGTACTATGAAGCAGATACTGTTCCTTCTTTAGGTAGTTTGTTTGGGTTGCTATTTGGCATAATACTCTAAACACCAATGCCACAGGTATTTTTGTCTATAAATGTTGTAATAATGAGTTTTGAAACATGAAATGGGTAACTGGGTTAGCCTTTATTTATATGCATACAATACAGTCACAAAAATATGCAAATTTCTATCCATCCAGAAGTAATTTAGAGCTAAAGATTACTACTAAATCTAAATGAGCGTATTTTTTAGTATAATCCTTGAAAAATTATGTCTCCTTGCTGTTCCTCAGTGTTTTGGTAGAATGATTGCCTAAAAGTAATTTGTTAAAACGGTGTTATTTCTCTTGAGAAACAGGTTTTTTCATCCCTTTTGAAGACTGTGAATGTAGTTTCAGATGACTCAACCAATTGAAGAATATTTGATACTAAAAAAGCATAGCCTTGTCTCCCATGGTCCTGACTTTGAACAGCTGGAATTGATTTTTCCTTCCCTGCTTTTATTGATAAGACAGCAACAGTGAGCTTAGAGAGCTGACTTAGATTTCTGAAGGGCAGACAGTGAGCTGGTATGAGGGAGAGGGCAGGGCTGTGTATCTGGGTATCAGGGAGGAGGCTGGAAGGGATGATATCCCCTCTTTCACTGTCACTGGCTTGCTGGACTGCCTTAATTTCTATTACACGGTCTTGAACACCATGCTGCTCTCAGTATGGTGAATGAGTTAGCACCAATTTCAGTAATTCCATCAACACTGTGATTGAACTAACAATAGTAAAAATAAGCCCCACTTGGCTTTCTTCTAACTAATTGTAAGTCCATGATAGAGCAGGAATTGAACAATCTTCCAAAGGTGGTGCCCTAATGAGTCACTCCTAAATGATACACTCTTTTTCAGGGTATACTAAAGTACACTAGATCCTAACTAGTTCCTGGAAAAATGTATTTGTTCTTGTTTTGTCATTGTGTTTATCTAAAATAAAAATATTGTATAACAATTTAATGTCAATAAAAACACTGGCTCAGGGCTATACACCCAAAGTACATATTTTGCTTTGCAGTGGCAAAAGGTTATGACATTTAGTTCCTAGCCAGCCTTTCACAGATCTCTATTTACTCTTCACATGTGTACAATCAGATCAAATACTGCCATGGGTAAAAACACACTTCCATGGGTAAAATGCATTATACAATAACAAGTAGTTTTTATGTACTGCAAATTTTCTCTGCACATACATATATGTGTATGTATGTGCACAAGTACATGTTCACACAGTAATGGAAACAATGGACTAGAAGGAAATAAGTCACTGAGAGAAACCCCATTCTGTTGTAGGAAATCACATTATGTTCCTTCAAAGTTCTCTATTTGAAGGCTTTTACTCCTACTGTTTTCACTAGAAGTCTATTCCAAATAATGAAAGCTCTACAGGTTAGGACTCTTTCATCCATAAGAAGAAAGTCTAAAATACTAATGATCTCTTGTTTTCCCCCCTGACATTCTTTCTTAATTTAAAATAGTTCTTTTTTGTTCTTGGTGTTTATCCCTCATCAGGATTAGAAGGATATGCTCACTTTCTAGAAATCAGTCACATATCCTTGCTGCTTCTATTACCAGATTAAAAAAATTAAGCTCTTCAAGCCACCTCATGTGAAAGACAAATTTCACATTCTTTTTGTAATCTAAATAGTCCTCCTCTGGATCAGCCTTAGATGTTTGAAGATATATATACAGAGCAGTTCCAGGACTGTTGAATGGGATCTATTCCGGATAAAAGTGTATCTGATTATGCTTCTTATGATTCCTTTTGCCTTTTTCTTACCTGCAATGTATGATAGTTTAGTGCTATTCTGTAGTCATCTCTAAGTCCTTTTTTTCTGGGCATTTCAAACTGACCAGATTCTAGTTTACTGAATAATTTGAAGACTTTCTGTTTTATACTATTGAATGAAAGTTGGCTCCTCCTTTCTTCTCTAATATGTAAGATTATTGTGAAGTTTATGGAAACTGTTTTACATATTTCCAAACAGCTGTGTTTGGAAGTTGTGAAACCGAATTTTAAGTGACACGCTGTTGGAGAGTTACAGAACTTGCTGTGATGGATCACGTGTACTGCTAATGTTGATCTGGCATTGTATCGTGCTTCTAAATAGTTAAAGGATTGACCAAGCAGCAGCTAGTAAATGTAACTTAATCAACTGCACCTACTTCTTGGAAAGAGTTTTTGTGACCAGGAATACATATGCCTATGATTTCAAAATGGCTCTGACAGGAGTCCAGAACCACCCAGGGAATTTCCATGTTCAATGTAACATATTTAATTGAATCTTCATACTTATAGGGAAAACTCATCCAGGTATCCCTTTTTCTCTTTTCACTGTGTCCTTTTATTTATGACTTTAATAAAAAGTTAAAAAAAAAAGCAGCAAACTAAATCACTGTAAAGTTAAGACTAATTTTCAGATAGTTATTTTGTTTCCTGTCCCCGGAGAAGTTTTCTTGGAGTAACACCCTCACAGCTGTTTAGCAAAAGGATTTTTTATAGACTTATCTGTGGTTACAACCAGGCCTTCTTCTCTATTACCTTGTATTTTTATAGTAATTTACCCCATTGCAAGCAAGCAAAAGAGCAAAGTCAAGATTGTAAAACTTTTTGGATGAGCTATAAGTAAAAACAATAATGCCAGGATGCTAGGGAAAACAAACAAACAATTCAACAAACCAAGCAAAAAAAGGGATGCGAATTCTTCCTATGATGCTACGTAGTGAATTCTGACTACATTCCTGTTTTAACAGAACCCATCTCTCTGCATCACAGATATAGCATCACTGAATAGCTTTTTGTCAGTTATTTTAATATATTTAGTAAACCATGACAGCCATTAAGTATGAACCACAAGACAAGAACCTTAGCAGAAAAACAAATTAAGGTGAAGAAAAAAAAGACTCTTCTTGAAATATTGAAATTCTCAGTGTCTTATTACTCATTGATACTTACTCTGCTTCCCAGAGGGTACACAACCTAATGTTCCCTTTCTCACGTAGAAATCAGAGATGCAATGGATATGGAAGAGGGAAGCAAAAGGACAATTCACCATCACAAATTAATGGTTAATGTCTTTTCTTTAGAAAGTGCTTAAGAGGAGGAATATTCCACAGTGAATCTGAGAAATCTGATACAAAATCAGCCAGCAGTTTACATCGAAGAGCTTACTTTCGATAGAGGAAATACTTCACTGCCTTCCCTCTCAATTTTAAAATTAGTGTCTTCTTCTGTACATGTTTTGAACAGATAATAACTATATGAGAAAAAAATGTAGTAAGAATCAGGCCTATTATCTTCTTGTTTCTTTAATGGTTTAAGACAAACTGTTGCCATTGGGTTACTAATGTTTTCTCAGATGTTTGAAATTACATCAAGGGAAGCATTTGGATTTGCTGACATTTCTGGATTTTAGAAGGGTATCTAGGTCTTTTTTCCCCCATATGCTCTCTGAAATAACTGGCGGTCCTCATTTAATAATTCTTGACATGCAGAACACTTTGGCAGGTTCAAACAAAAATTAAAAGTAAGTATTGATTCTGAACATATTGTCCCTAGCAACGGGAAGGAGGGAATAGAAGTGTGGGTGTATTCTTGGAAACATTTGAAACACAGTGTAAGAACATTAAATTGTTTTGCTGAATTTTATTGCTATTTAGATTACTGCAATTATATAAAACCTCAAAAAATTGAACTACATATTCTCTAGGAGCAGTGAAAGACAACTTTAAAACCAGTTTTCCATAGAGGTACTACAGATATCTGAATTCACCTTCTGCAAAGGTGAATTCACTTTTCTTGTCACCAGATCCAGATGTCTTTCTGTAAATGACACTGCTCTTTGGGGATAGCATCAGTATGACTGTTGGGGCCATGGTCAAAGAATGCAAGAAAGTTACTTTATTTTCTTCCCTTACCAGCTAATGGCTGAAACTCAGAGAAAATATAAAAGTTCCACAATAAGGAAACCCAAAATGTCTTTAGAATAAAGCAGTGCTTTGCAGATGAGAATAGGACATTTAAAAAGCTGTGCTTGGATTATTCTTCACCCTCCCTCGATAAGACTTCAGGGGAATAGAAACCACTTTGATCCACAAAAGGATGGAGAGAGAGATGCTGGACAGTATAGGTTGTGAGACTGGTTTATATTCTGAGTGTCAACACCTTCAAAGGAATGATATGTATCCCAAAAATCCAGAATAGCTTTACTGTCAGTTTACAGTAGGTCATGCTGCCTGAGTTAGGTTAATTTGCAGTGGGTTCTTCTGGAGGCTGTGTCTCAATACTTATATGAAAATGAGCTAGAACAAGATTTTTCCCTTATGAGATGTGGTGGTACCAAAGTCACATTTATCCAATGACGACAAGTTACCCATCATTCTGAAAAACTAAAATTTCATTTCTTTATATGAACCTCACTCATTGTTACTAGTCACAAATAATACTTTTGTATAATTGTGTGTATAGATTGTCACTGGTTTCTTTTGTGGGGGAAGTAACTTCTCTCTTCCTGTTAGGTGCATGTAAGGTAGCTCTTAACCTGCTAAATGAATGCTAAACACCTAACATCTGTAAGGGAGCAAATTTCACTGAGTTTTCTACCTGTGGCCTCAGAAATAAGAAACTCTATATTGTCAGGAGAAATCCCTGATTTAATGACAGCTTAGTTTTTACCAGGGAACTGGCCTCCAACAGAAGTTATTCTAAGTTATGAATCAGTAAAAAATCTTAAACTGAGAACTGTCAGTGTCAATCAATTTGATATTACAAGGTTTCAAAATATTTATGCTAACAGAGTTATATCTAATGCATAAACAACTCACCTATCATTTGATGTTTGGAACGCATTCTTCAGGAAGTGTTTTCAGTTCCTTATTCATTGTAACACTATTAATCAGAAAAGAAAAGCTGTAAGTTTGACTGTTGAGCCAATAAAAAAACAAAGGACATATTCAGGGAAAGGTGAATATATTTGAAGAGCACAATCTTACTCTCTGTTTCTGTATAATGTCAGTTGCAATGTTATTTGCATGAATCTATTAGCTTGATTTTATCCTGACCTTTATCTGTCATTTCTGAGAAACTACATAATTGGTTCAGCATAGAAACATAGAAACTCCAAAATTGATTCACTCAAGTCATTATTTTTCGTAATAAAACTTTCATTTATCTGTCTACTTGATATTTCTCATTTCAATTATTGAATAATCAAATAATTTTCAAAGTAGTAGAGTACTTATTTATTTGTTTCATTGAACTCTGCCCCTGACTTTTGTTGACCCTTTGTGATTCAGTTCAAGTTTTTTTGCACGAGTTCCTTGCATTCAGACTGTGACCTAAATGTGTCAGTGCTTTAATCAGCAATTTCAGATTTTTCTTTTCTCTCTCTAAAAAAGTATTATCATGCAAACTTTGAGGAATTACACCTAGGATGTTTCTCCAACATTTATCACAAAAATTATTCATTTGATAACAGCAACTCCTCCTCTTCAGGTGCCAGCTATATGCTGAGAGCATTCTAACATCTCTCTAACACTGACAGAATCCTCCATAAGAAATTAGTTTGTGCCTGTGAGCATACATGTATACAAAGGGAAGGATGGAAAATCTGGTTTTTATTTTCTGAAAGCAAGAAATGGCATGAGATGAAAATTTGCTCAAAATTTCATGCTTTCTTCCTTAAAAACACTCTTATTATAGCATGTGAATAATATGTATCTTGGCTATGACAGGGAAACTGTTATTACTGAGCGATGGGGACAGTTCCATCGACACAAAAAGTCTTAAAACCTTTGAAGTCTTCTGAAGCTGGGGAAGGAATTTTAAAAGCAAGGTTCACAAGAAGTGAGCAAAATATTTTGCTCCAATAAGTGAAGTAGGACGCTTACTAGTATTTGTGCAGAAAAGATATGGCTGAGCATGAATCAGCAGAGGCATGCAGCTGAGAAAAGGAAAACATATAAACAGAACTCTATATCCAAAACACGTAATGTAATCCCTCTCCTCTGCACCTCACTAGCAAGGCTTCCATTAGAATACTTTGTCCAGTTCTGCCTTTTCCTCTCCAAACAAATGGAGGATTGGCTGAAATGCACGTAGAGGAGAGAAACAACAGTGATTTCAACGCTGGAAACCATGATCTATGAGGAAAGAAAAAGTGATTTGTTGCTTTTTTTCATGAGAAACAAAAGAGAAAAATAAAGGAATATGGTGTGGAGAAGGAATGCAATAAACAAGCCATTAGCGAAAAGGAAGGGTGTAATGCTTTCCCTGTTGGTTGTAGATAAAATGAGAAATAATAGCCTAAATTGCGAAAAGAAGGAGTTATATAAGATATTTTAAAAAAAAACTTCTAAGAGTAAGAGTAATGAGCTGCTGAGAAGCTGTGAAGTTCTTTAAAAATAGGTTTAACAAGTGTCTGTCCACATGTATGTATCTGATTCTGTGTTAACTCAGAAATCCCTTTTACTTTTATGATTTTATGTTCACTTACAATGCACATTTTATGTACTCTGAATGAACATATGAATTTGCATTGCATTACTGGTATTAGACCTTTTTTCTTAACCAAAACACTTAGTTAAGGAATATTTCAGGTGTATAATTGCAGTGGCTCTAAGCACTCAGGTTTTGGTAGCAGGGGACTAAAGGGGTGGCTTCTTATTATTTATATTTCCAATAAAATTCTTGATTTCATGTAAAGGTGAGCTTTAATTGGATTAAAAATAACTATCAGGGTGATTTTTTTTTTCAAATTTTGTTTTTCATAGTCATAGGAAAACCAATTATTTAGACAGATCTATTTCATAATTAATTTTTACTCTCAACAATATCCAAGGGTGATTCCTCTGCAGGTAAAAGACAGGTAAAATCTGTTTAATCCCCTGTGCAAATTTCTCCCCTCTTTCTGATGATCAAAGGTAAGTTCTTATCAACACAGATACTCCAGGAAGGCAGTTTATGTCTTTGGACTTAGAGCAGTGTCAAAGATATCTCTGTTCAAAGGTATATTTGTTTGGAGGGTACATGCAGATTCTGAAGAAGTCCACTTCCTTTCACAAGGGATTTTCTTTATTTTAATAAGATTGCTATCCAAGGAAAGGCAAGAGTTGTTATAGTTTGATGGTTTTAAAATATTGATAGAGAAAATTATAATTTGGATTTTCAGGTGGGAAAGGAACAAAAGCGTGAACCATTTGAGGTAGTTATGAATATTCTCTTAAACTTGAAATAAAAAGAAAAAAGTGATCCTTTTGTAAGTCTCCACTCAAGTATGCTATCTGGAGCTAGGTGATTTAAGTGTTTCTTTCTTTGCTCTGACCTCTGCTGACTACTTACTATCTCGATATAAACAGCACAAATAAAAATATTTAGCTGGTTTCCACAGGTTTTTATTCCTACAATTTTAAAAAACCAAACCAAACCAACAAACAAAACAAACAATAAAAAAGAGATTGGAGGATAAAAGAAGTGTCAAAAAGTTGTATATTGAAAAAAAATTTTTTTTTGTAGTGTTTCTGGATGTTGCATGATTATTCTGTTACCATCTCTGACAATATTTTCCATGTTCATTTTTCTATTTAAAATATTATAGTATAATTGAAACCAGCCACTCTTGAGGTCTGTAGAAATATTTTCGCTTAAGGCAGAGCTAGATCTAATGGCAGTAGAATTAAGAGAAAAAACATGGCAAGCATATTTTACAGATGTTCAAGTTTGGTTCAGAGGCTCGAGTTCAATTTAGATTCTCCTGCACTTTATTTTTACGAAGAGAATAAAGAGCTCATTAACTTGCAGGCACACAACGATTAAACAGTGGAAAGGACTCACAGTTTGCTTAACTCCCTGAGTTCATAACATCTGTTTAAGGTCTGGAGCAAACTGAAGTTTTTCAGAGAGATTATGTCAAAGATGATGATTCAATTTCCTTTGAAAAAATAATAATTAAAATTCCAGCTACAATGAGATATAAAACCACGGCCCTTTGTAAGCAGGTAGACCATCCTGATCCAATTTCTGAGACATTTTTCCATTGACTTCAGACCCACAGAACAGGGCTATTGGTAACTACCCAAACAGGCTTGACAGCAAATTCTAGTTCAAAATAAATTCACAGAAAATCCAGCCACTAAAACTCTGTCAAGGATATTAAGCACAGAAAATTGCAACCACAGAATGAACTCGGTCACTCCCTGATTTAAACGATTGACTATGCAATTTGAATTAGATCTTTCAGTGAAGACTTACATCAGGCAAGATGGATGGGAATGAATAGTTTGTAGCATTCCTTCAGAGGTGATATTAGAAGGTTTTTCTCCCAGGTAGACAGCTCAGAGCAGTCTGGTAGCCTGGTTAAATACTGTGAAAAAAATATTTTGTTTTGGATGGTTTTCCACATGCCCCAAAAGGCATGCATGTTATGTTGCTCTGGTGGTTACAAGTAAAATATTCTGCTTTAATTTAAAAAAGGTTAAGTAACCTCACAAAATTCACAGATGAGCTAATGCTGGCTGTGCCCTGAAATTACCCTGTAGACATCTCATAACTATTAGAGAATGAGATGCGGTTGGATGAGAGCTAGTACAGGCTCAGGAGAGATTATGAGGGTAGACAGGAATAGAGAGTGTATAGGATTTTCTGTGTGTTTACAGTAATTGTCCTACAGTCGCTTTGGACATCCCAAAAGAACTGTACCCCTCAGGTGAAAATAAGAAAGGAATAAAAAAATTTTATAAATTATTATATGATTTAGACATAAGTTTCATACTTTGAAAACGTGTAGTGAAAAAGATACTTATAGAAGACTTAAGACAACTTGGACCTGCTAATACTGAAAACCAAGCTTGAACTTCTCCCAGGATTAGGTAGTAAAGGAAGAAAAGGGGAGGAAGGGATCTAAGTACCTGAATTTTCTTGTAACTCTTATGCCAAGAGAATGCTTGGGATTTTCATGTGTCCATACTTTCCCTTGCAGGGGGTGCAGGAGTAGGAACACAAGCATGACTACGATAGGTAAGAAAGAATAAAGTATTAGAGGTTTAATAATCTGAAAGACAATGTAACTGTTCTGCAGTGGAGTAGCTGTGTGAAGTGTTGATGCCAGTCACAGGGGAGAAATAATAAACAGGTGAGCAGGGATAACAAACCAGTTTAATGCACTCGCCCTGTGTCATAGGCTGGTGTTGGAATTTACTGCCTTTCAAAGGAAAGCAGCATTCTGGAGGTGTCATTAAGAATTAAAGGAATTAACTCAGGGGTGAAATCAGTACGTAAGGAGCTCTCAGAAGGGGACCTTCTTATATCATCAAGACTTTGCCTGAACACTGAACTACTGCCACAACCAGCAGTACTTTTTCCCTGTTCCTTCACCTAGAAGCTGCTTTGGTACTGCTTCAGATCTCTTCAGAAAATTACTTGGTCTTATATACTTGCAATAACAAAATTCAAGGGTTGTTTTGGTACTTATAAACCTTAATTAAATCTGAAGCTACCGGAAAGGGGTCAGATTGCTTTTGATAGTGCTTTAAAATTTATTTTCTCAAAACTGTATGTTGGTATAAAATTGTTTTTGTATGATGTTTGACCACAGTCATATACAATTCAAAAGTTTCCTGTTGAAGTGAGATATGCTCTTCTTGGCTTATTTTTACTGACCTTCTTTTATTGTTGATGCAGTTAAATACAAAGTGTAAAATAATTCAGTTGCATTACCATTGAGGAGAGCTTGCAAAGCCTATGGGGAACAGAGTTTAACAACCACAATATTAATTGATTTTTAAGTTGAAAATACTTCTGTGAATCTTAAACATATAATTCTTTAACGTTGGAGAGATAATTTATTAACTAGTACTAAATTCAAAATTAATAATGTTCATTGTGATCCTATTTAATTAGCATCTAAATAATGAAAGAAACTGTATGTTGTACTCTCTTGAGAAATGAAGGACAAACAATAAAGGCATGTTTGTGGTACAATGTAGTATCTATTCTAGTCTGCAACTATTCTGTAGGATCTATCTATCTATAATAATATTCTGAGTATTATTTCAGATCAAAGTTCAGGGTGTTACTGCTGTTCCCATATTTGTTCAGTGAATCTGTAAAGGGGTGAAGTCCACTAGGAAAGCAAGAGGGTGGTGCTACAACAAGCTGTCACAAGACAAACCGAGTTACGGATTGACATTGTTTGTATTGCTGAAGTGTATGGGCTCAGCTCATTTTAGCTATGAGATAATATGAAGTTATCTATTCCTCAGTGAAACCTATATATCATAGAATCATAGAATGGTTTGGGTTGGAAGGGGTTTAAAGATCATCTCGTTCCAACCCCTCTGCCGTGGGCAGGGACAATTTCCACTAGACCAGATTGCTCAGAGCTCCATCCAATCTGCTCTTCAACACTTCCGTAGGTATGACATCCACAGCTTCTTTGGGAAACCTGTTCCAGTGCCTCACCACTCTCATAGGGAAGAATTTTTTCCTAATATCTCCTCTAGACCTACTGTTTCTCAGTTTGTATCCACTCCCCCTTGTCCTAGGCAAAAAGTTTACATGCCCTTGTAAGAAGTCTCTCTCCATCTTTGTTGAAGGTTCCCTTCAGCTACTGGAAAGCCACAATTAAGTCACCCTGAAACTTTCTTATACTTCCTTCTTTGTGTTTATGACAGCATGACAACACACATGTTGTTACTAAGTGGAATGGCTGTTGTGCATTTTTAATAAGTGAAGCATTTGTACCTGTTGCTGTAGTAGTACTCTGAAGGCATCCTTACTGGGAGGAATCTGGGCCAAAGATCCTCAATGTTTAATTTTGTTTCTAAGACAGCACCACCTCAAAATGTTTGCAGCACTTTCAAAATGAATTATGATTTGTAGCATGAATACTAATTATATTTTATAAATTTCCTTCTTAATAATGACTGTCAGTGCGTGGAATGTCTTCAGGAAGAATGCATGTTGCTAAGATTTTTGTCCTCGAACAAAACGCGTATTCCCGAAATATCCCCCAATCCATATGAGAGGGCGCCGTCTTGTGGTGTAATTAAAACTGTCCTGAGAAACGACGATGCTTTTGCTACAATAAAAGGGTGGGGAGGGAATCCTGGTTTCTATATAATGCGAGGAAGTATAATGGAAATTTGTAAAAATATTCAGTAACCTCCTACTTTAAATATGTTAATCCTAATTCCAGTAATGTGTGGACTTATTCTGATCTCTATATAAGGTTTACTCCTACTTCATACTGAACCACAGAATGGGTCAGGTTAGAAGAGAGCATAGCAGCTCCTCTGGTCCAACCTCCCTGCTCAAGCAGGGTCATCCTAGAGCACATGGCACAGGATTATGTCCAGATCGTTCTTGAGTATCTCCATAGGGCAGACTCCACAACCTCTCTGGAAAATCTGTTACAGTGCACACTCACCCACACAGTGAAGTTCTTGCTCATATTCAAGTGGAAAACCAGCTCTATCTTGTGCTTTTAAAAACAACTGTTTAATGTCTTCTGTACCTGAACACGCCTAATGAGAATAACTAAATATATTCAAAGTAATACCGAGAAGTTTTCAAGGCCTGTTAGTGTGTTATTTGGCTTGTTAAGAAAGGAAATAAAACATGACACAAGTAGGTTTGAAGCTGAACTCAACACCTCAGTAGAGGTTTTAAATGCAGATTACTTAAATAGGGACTAATTATAAGAGTACTTGCAGCCTTGTGAGGGAAAGTGCAAAGCCCTGCCCTGGGGAGCAACAACCCCCATGCACCAGTGTGTGCTGGGGATGAGCAGCTGGAAAGGGGGTGCTCAGAACAGAAGCTGGGGCCCTGTGGGCCTCAGGCTCAACATGAGCCAGAAATGTGACCTTGCAGCAAGGACGACTAATACTCGGCTTGGCTGCGTTAACAGTGCCGCCAGCAGGTTGAGGGAGGTGGTTACTCCCTTTCGCTCTGCACTAGTAGAACCATACCTGGACTACTCTGTCCAGTTTTGGGGGATTTCATAAACTCATGTAAAAATACGTGTGAAGCATGTAAAGAAGATGGAGTCAGGCTCTTTTCAGTGGTGCTCTGTGGCAGGATTGGAAGCAATGGGCACAAAACAAAGCACAGGATGTTCCCTTTGAATATCAGCAAACACTTTTTACTCTGAAGAGAAATGAGCACTGGCACAGGTTGGCAGCAGATACTGTGGAGTCTTCATCCTTGAAGATATAAAAAAGTCATCTGAACATGGCCCTGGGCAACTGGCTGTAGGTGGCCCTTCTTGAGCAGGATGTTTGCACAAGAGGACTTCTGGAGGCCCCTTCCAAGCTCAGCCACTCTGTGACTTTGTAAGTCTGCAAAATAATTTTTAAAAATCTCGTTTTTGTTAATAAGAAAATATTATTTATAAGATACCTGCTTGTTTATTAAATATTTGGAAGTATTATTAAAATTTTGAGAAAGTATGATTTATTTCCAAAAGGTAAATTGCCCTGTAATTCTAGGTTTGTGACTTTTGAGGATTGTCCTGGGTTTTAAATTCACAAGCTTGTATCTTATTCAGAAAAAAAGGTATGTTCTCAGATCCTGATAGTGTATACATAGTGCAAAATAAAATCCACTGTATGGACCACGGGAAATTAAATATTTTTAAAGTTTTAAAAAATAATTAGGTATTTTAAAAATTATTAGGTTGCACAATTATAAGCAATTGTGAAAAAGAGGATATTTGGTAGCTATTTTCCAGAACTATCTGTTGAAAGAACCATGCACTTTATGACATAAAATCACATATTGATTTCTTTAAGATCTGTTCCTTTTTTCCCCTGTGATTCTCAGGTGACATTACCTGACTGTTACTTTCTTTCTTAATTGCTTGTTGCACACTTGGTATGGCGCATTTGCAGTTTTCATGCTCTGGGATCTGTGTACCTCATCATGAAAACATTTGTTCCTGCAGTAGTTTCATGACATTTTTGCTTGTGAATATATCTGAACAAGGGCAGAGATACCGGTTATCCTTTACTTTACGGAAGGCAAGAAGGTGTAGATCTACTGGAGTAACAGCTGTCACAAATGGCAAAGATCTGAGAGTTCTACAGGCTCTGTGAAGGCTCACCCAAGATTTCTGCTAAGGCTTCTCTGGTGTTCTTGTTTCATTTGACTTTTGAGAAATTTCCATTTCATAAAGCTACAGGTTTGCTGAACTGAATTATCTGTGACTGATAATGGAAATACTTCATTTGTGAGTGTGTCAAAGTTGCTGTTTTGTGTCCCATCTATGTGATAAGCAAATTGAGAAGAGTGAACTGATGTTGCGTTTTGTCACATATGGGCAGAGGGTGACAAACAGCTGTGCTGTCTCCTAGAGACTTCGCTGTTTCTGAGATGACCATTCTCTGTGCTCTCTGTAAGAGCATTAACACTGCTGTAAGCAGATAAGAAAAACTCAGAACTCTCAAATACCGACTTATTTGCTAGCTTCAAGCATTTTCTATCAAGGAGTGCATAGGAGTGCTCAGAGATCTATGATTTTCATAAGGCTGTTTTCTGCAAGTGAAACCTTTGCCTCTTTGATAATAAGTTCAGCAGGACTATTTTGGAGTGGCTGTACTTATTTCAATAGGCATTTATCAAGATAACTTTCCCTGAGTTTTCAGAATGAGGGTTTTTTTCAGAACTAGAGCCCATATAACAATTGAAGGCACTCTATTCCTTCTCTCTGTTGCTTTCACTCCTGAAATACTTATTGGCAGTGCTCCTTAAATACTGCTGAGGATTTAATTGGTTTTTTCAATGGTGTTGATAGTCCCTCTTTTGACTTTAAATTCATTACCTAAAATATCATAAAAATAATTTCCCAGTTTCTGAAAAAAGATAAGTTTATTTTTTTCTTTGAACGAAATATCTACAATGACATGGGTGACACCATAAATTTCACATTTTTAACACTTCTGACTGCAGAGAATGTCAGTTTAAGTGTAGTATGATACTGTAATACAATAAAAAGGAATCTAATGAAATCCATGCACAACACATTTATAGATTTTTAACAAAAAAGGAAGTACTTTGAGATGAAATTGCTGTCAGAGAGAACTCACAGGAGAATATTTTGAAAACTCACAGAGAAGTTATTAATATACTATCATATAAATTTTTCTTTTTTTCTTGCTGTAGCCTTTAAAAAGCCAGGATCACTAACACACAAAATACTGTATATTATGTTAAACCTTCATGTCAAAAGCTTATGGCACAATTTCTTTTTATACAGCTCACAATTCCACATTCGTGGAACATCAGTAGCTACTTTAGTCCATTTCATCTGTTAATATCACTCTGTCATACATTAAAATACAAACGTAAGAAACGTTTCTTGCATATTTCAAAAAGATGAAAGTGGAGGAGTGCAGTAATATTCGAGAATGTCAAGAAGACAGGATGAGCCAACACTTTTTCTGGCATTAATCCACTGCTTCTAGCAATCTAACCGACTTCCACAAACCTTCCAAACTGATAGCACTTCAGTAATTACTGTAGGTGATTGTTGCCTGAAGACACCTTTTCTGTAACCACTCCAAAAGAGAACACCCATTTTATTACTAACAAGTAGTCTGGTTTGAGATTTATATTTTTCTTCTTAGTTATCTCAAAAAGGAAAAAAATCTGTGGGATCTGATATTGTACTCATCTAAATAACCATAAGACTGTGTAGTAAGATGCAGATATTTTACTACCTCACAGGGGTACTCTATGTGTTACTAGCTCATTTAGTAGTTTCACATTTAAAAACCAAATTCTATTCTGCTGTATTAAAATAATTCCTGTGATAGCTCAAATGAGAGCAGCAGTTGCACAAAAAGTGTATCTTTTGCAACAAATCATGTTAGCTTGGGCTGGGAATGGTATAAATAAATTCATTTCCTTCTACTATAAAATTATTGCTGAAAATACTATTTTTTTTCTAAGGTTAAGGAAGACTTTTCATCTTTCCTACTGTTAAAAAATATAAGGTTTTGTATAGTTTATTATTTTTTATCTTTATCTACATTATCAGTCTACAGTTCTGTAAGGGATTATACACAAAGTGGAAACAATACCTCACTCCTTAAATGTAAAGTGCACATTTAATCACCTAAATATTTCTGTCTAGTGTGTCTCTCACACATCACAAATGATTCTTTATAAAGCAGATTTTGGAATGAACTATAAGAAAAGGAATCCAAAGAAAACTAATGTATTATTGAGATGAAAAAACAATTAAATCTTAAGTAAACACTCTGTTCTTCCTGAATTATAGTAACTTGTCTAAATAATATTGCTTGCTGTCAAAACTCCTTGAAAGTAAAATGTGCTTTATTTTGGTGTTAAAATATCTGAATTCTAAGAAGTAAAATTCTAGTATTCCTTATTTCCTTCCTCCTTCAATTCTCCCATAGTTCATGAGCATTATAAAGAAAAAAGCCATCCCTCTAACCATGCAAGCCTATTGTGTTGATGTTTGAATATAGTTTTAAAAATAAAATGCATTTTGCTGTTTGGAATTTAAGCAGGAGTTTGGTATGGTGATAGTTGAGTTCTTCTACTGTACCTCTAAGTAACTTCTCCTCTCTCAAGGTACTGAAGTTTTTTTGCCCTATGAGGGGTGACACAGATTTGGCCACATCTCTCTTTAGTGCAGAACGAAAAGGCAGTCATATGAGAGGTTCCACGCACTGCTTTGGGCTTTCTGCCTCCATGTGGCCCCTGCTCTGCTATGCGCAGCCCAGACTTTTCATCCTGTACCTTCCTGTTCTGCTTCTCTTTCCATCAAGAAAGAGGATGGTGTGGAAGTCAATCTGCGCAGGTAGAAACTACTGTCACAAAACAATATACACTTTGCAGCAGAGGATAGAAATTGTTTCCCCATGTAGCTACTGCTTCCACCTGAACAAGTGTACCTATGGGGACACTGGGAGATTGGGAAAAATACTAAGGATGCCTCATCTTTTTTTCCCCTTTGTGGTGACTGTGTCAGCTCCTCAGCAGCTGTGTTACTGGGGTATTCCTCCAGATCCTACAGTGTCTCATTGTGTTATAATGTCCTTCTAGTGCCAGTATTTAAGTTTTGAAGTATTGGGCTGGTCTACAGAAATCACAAAAACATGACCTAAGAAGTACAGGATCTGCATCTATGGTGAATGAGGACTTGGGACAAAGCTTCATTAGCCTGTCACACAGAGGCTGTGCTTACAAGAAGCCTCCTGATGTGGCTTTGCCAAAGACTTGTCCTCTGCAGAGCCCAGGTCCAGAGATAGTGAAGTGAGGTAGCTATCTACTTCTGCCTAATGAATGGGGTCTTTTTTATATGTAGGCGAAAGGCTGCTAGACACCACTTACCTCAAGCATTATTTCCTTGATGATTATGTTTCTGCATTTCCACTGCCTTTTTCATGGGAGTGTTGCATAAATAGTGCAGTCTGATAAATACTGCAGAGTACCTTTCAATTCTTGCATCTTAACATTGTTTCCTGCTGCTTCATTGTACAGTTGTAAAAAAATCATCTCTTACACTAATCTTAGCTGATGTCGGTAGCTGTTGATCCCAGCTGTGCACAGAGGGCCGGCGTGCCCACTGGCAGTTTTGAACTATTCATGTTGTCAGTGGTGAAGAGCAGGCATTTGTGCCTTGACGTTTCTTGTCATCTTAAATGACATTTCTTTTTTTCTCTACCATGTGACTTTATACTAAGTAATTTAGGAATAAGCTAAAATGAAACTTAATTTTAAAGTTATGGTTTCTTTTGAAAAATACATTATTAGTGGACTACAGAGGCTTCTGTTACCTCGGCAAATGTTCTGGTTCCATTAAAAAAAAATCCACAAAGCCATCAGCTCCGGAGAGATCTTGGTTCCATTATATTAGAATAGAATCACATGCCAAATATTATGTGCATTTGAAAACAACCCTTAAACAAAATACAGTTGATTTTACTGATAACAGAAACAAGTTAACATCCCTTTCCATGCAATGTAACTAACCATAACTTTGAGAGAGGTGAATATCAGCCTCATGATATTCACATGGGTGAGCACCTTCATGAGTGAATGAGATTTTTTGGAAATGCACATAAAGAAATCAATAAGAAAGCAGACACAATATCAGAAAAAGAAAGTTAAAAAGTGAATTGAATTAATTTTAGATTATAAATTAAGCAAAACTATAAAAGAATAATAGTTTTACAATAAAGGAGGATTATACATGTTCTTTCCAAAACAATTTAACAAAATGCAAGAGCTACTATTATAGAATCTCTCTAACTAATCCTTGGAGGAAAACAATAACAAACCAAACCAAATGCCAGGTTGCTATGTTACAGTCCACAGTGCAGAGTTACATTGCTTCTGTTACTTCATATGCACCATGCCTTTGGCAGTGCACCAGATGTTTGCCTCCAGCTGATTCTGCTTTTGTATACACATTCTGATCATCAAAAAAGCACAGCTTTTAAGTATGTTCAAAGTAAAAATATTTTGCAATGAGAATCAGCCTCACTTACTGTACTCAGAGTATCTAATAATTCTAAATGCTATATTTCCACATCTTAGCATGGTTTTGTTTTGCCAATAGATTGACAAAAGTAAATACTCCTGCCTAGACACTATGCCATAAATATGATCTATAGTGTTACAATTCAAAGAAGCAACTTATATGACTTATTTCAATCTAAACAGGGAAGATCTTTCTAAGAGTTTTAGTAGTTGTTCTCCTATTTATTAATGTGAAATGCAGTAAATGTAAAAGATGATTCAGGGTTTTTTATGTTTTGTAAGAGCTGTGTATTTTTTTTTAAAGTTGTGAAGAGCTTCTTAACCAGTATCTAAGTCATATTAACAAACTTGAAGGAATGAGTCAGAAAATTTGACGCATTCATAAATTAAACTTCCTGTAATTATGCAATATATAGAGATGAATGTGCATAAACATAACATCCTTCAAATGCTTCAGTGAAGCAGTTGACTCTTTGCTTTCAGTTTTGGTCCAAAATCTCTTTGCACTGAATCGAAATGAAGTATTGCAAAATTTTGATGTAATTTGTCCATTTCACAAGCTGTATGAGTTTTATGATTTGAGAAATAAGACCCTTAAAAATATAAAAAAAGATTAAAATATATGTTTCAATTATCAAAGTATAAGTAATTAAAAGAAAAAAAATCCTTTCCAAGAATCAATACTTTACAATTTTTAATATATTTTTCATATGATATGGAGACTGTTAGACTGTACACCTTGTGCTGTCTGAGATTATTTCAACATACATCTTTCAGGGGAACAGTCATATGAAGTGCATTGAATAAATTATATGACATAATATGTTAAAATTGTTCATTGCAAAACCACCAGCACTGTCCTTAAGATTGGATCAAGTCCTTTAAACTGTTGTCTCCAATCAGTAATTTGTCATTATACTCTAAAATTAAAATAAAGCTTACAAACACTAATCTATTCTGTAATACTGTGGGATTTACTTAGGGTATTCTGGAAACGTTTTTAAAATTAAAAATACACTATAATTTTAAAAATTTAAGGACCATCAAAGAGTACTGTACAATTATACCACTATGTAACAGTAAGTATAAACACTTGGCAGTAAAGCTTCAGTAGAGTGATTTTCAATGAAAAAGTTGTTAATATATAGTATGACAAGGAAAGTTTGCAATAGCAGTTATATCTTCTCTGGGTGGCATTCTTCCATCCCACTGTAGCTGGTCATTGCAGGCCATGTGGATCCTTTTTCTCCCCCTCATTGCTTTTAACTCTTCCAATCATTCCTCTGATGGCATTTCTAACAAAAACCCTCCTGTTGAGTGTGACAGCCAAATCTTTATGTACTGCAAGCCTTAATCTTGTTATTGGTGAATGTCCTCATGCCTGATGATTTTGTAGATTACCCAATAAAAAATGTTGAAAATCAGAAAGGCTAATGGGAAACAAGCTCTGGATATTGTGTCTATCTTCTTGGCCCGGTCAATGAATACTTTTCTCATCTCATCAGGGCTTTTTGGTACAGCTTGAACAGGATTATTTGGCCCCTTTTGTGTCATTCCATCTTTCGCTTGCACACATGGGCCCACTCCATACGCTGTAATGCTGAACTGACTATCCCGTGTATCATCATCCTGTTGGGATAAAAAGAAAAAAAGAAAAGAAAGAAAAAGAGCAAGAAGGTTTTTTTAAAAATTATTATTTACAGAAATCTTACCTGCTGCTAAATAGCAGTTGCACCATTACCTCATTGACTTCTTGAATCCACAGCTTATCTTAACTTGTTGAAATTTCATCCCTATCAGAGTCTGTCAAAAATATCGCTGTATTCTTAACAACCACAGAATTTTTCTATTTGTTTATAGATTCTGTAATCTATTTAGAGAAATGAGAAAGATTAGTAAACTATTGATAACTGGGCAAACGACTTCTGATTCAGTTTAAGTTTCCTCATTTACAGTAAGTATGTGCAGTCTTCAAATGGCCAAACTTCACACTGGTCTTTTAGAAAAAATCTTTTAAGTCTGTACATTGCATTACAACCTAGGATCCTGGTCTCTAGAGATACTCATCATAAAATCACTAATGATGTGCACAGTAATTATATTAGTGAGAATTCTGTCTATTTGGCTGCTGTATATTTAATTAATATTATCTGTATGCCTTAGTTCTGCTGTTCCCTGTGAATGCATCCAATAAAGAGAATAACACGTAAAATGTCTTAGTTTAAAATAAAGTAAACAAAAGCTAAAGACCAGATTTTTCTTCTGACTCATTCCTCTGTCAATTCAGGGGAAAACTGGCAAAGACATTCAGGATTAGGGAACTATAAAAGAAAGTGATTCTTAATCACATGGCACAGAAATGGAAGCAGATGTTCTGAAGATATACATATTTTCATAGTATACAGT